>BJCO01559547.1:0-7500 GCA_018326465.1 Flaveria floridana
CGGATATACCGGAAGGGAAGTGGGAGCACATCACCATGGATTTCATTACGAAGCTGCCGCGTACTCCGAAAGGGTATGATGCTATATGAGTGATTGTTGACCGCTTGACGAAGAGTGCTCACTTCCTACCGATGTGCGAGACATATTCATCTGAGAGGTTGGCGGATCTCTTCATCAAGGAAATTGTAACTCGTCATGGTGTGCCGGTGTCTATTGTTTCTGATCGTGACACCCGGTTTACATCCAAATTCTGGAAGAAATTACACGATGACATTGGGACGAGGTTACACATTAGCACAGCTTATCATCCCCGGACTGATGGTCAGTCGGAAAGAACCATTCAGACATTAGAGGACATGCTTCGGGCATGTGTGATTGATTTTGGGGGAAGTTGGCATGACCACTTACCGTTAGCTGAATTCTCATACAATAACAGCTATCATGCTAGCATCGGTATGCCACCTTATGAGATGCTATATGGTAGGAGATGCAGGACACCCGTTTGTTGGGTTATATTGGTCATAAAGAGTTAGGGAGCGTCGAGATGATCGAGGCTACGACTGAAAAGCTTGAAAAGATCAAGGCCTACATGAAGGCAGCCAAAGATAGACAGAAGTCGTATGCTGATAAATGACGCAGCCCGATTGAGTTCCAGGTGGATGACCGGGTTATGTTGAAGGTCTCACCCTGGAAGGGTATCATTCGGTTCCGAAAACGGGGCAAGTTGAGCCCGAGATACATAGGCCCTTTCCGAATCCTTGCTCGAGTAGGAGAGGTGGCCTATAGATTGGAGTTACCAGATGAGTTAAGTGGAATTCACCCGACATTCCACGTATCTCATCTAAGGAAGTGTTTGGCAGATGAAGATATGAATGTTCCACTGGAGGATATCGAAGTAGATGAACAACTCAATTACGTGGAGCAACCAGTGGTAATCATCGATAGAAAAGAGAAAAGACTGAAAAATAAAGTGGTTCCTCTTGTGCGTGTACAGTGGAGGCACAGAAAGGGATCCGAGTCAACGTGGGAGACTGAGGAGGAAATGAGACAGCATTACCCACGCTTGTTCGAGGAATAACAGGTTTCGGGGACGAAACCTAAATAAGGGGGTGGACTTGTAACACCCGAAAATTTTTATAGATGAGAAAGAAATAATAAACATGAATAAAAAGGAGAAAATGTAGTTTAACCCAAGTTGAGGGGTTAAAAGTGTCAAAAGGACAAAAAGAATAAAAATTTGGTGCATAAGGGAGATATGGCCGCCAATAATCTCCTGTACACTTCATTTCATTCGATTTTAGAGAGAGAAAGAGAAGAGAATTCAGGTTTCTAGAAAGAAGAAGAAGAAGAATTCGAATTCAAGGTAAGAATTCTTTGTTTTGAGTTGTTCTTGGTCGGCCTATGCCTCGGTTATATGCTTATGTGTGTTTGGGTGTGTGTTTTCATGGGTTTTAGGTGCTGGACCTTCAAGTGGATTCTCGGGTTTGAGGGAGTTGTGCTTGGGAGCAGTCAAGGTGAGTTCTAGGACCCTTATTTTACTTGTTTTCAACTGATTTGGGGCTGGAACACATAGTAAACCCGTTTTTGTATGTGTGTGTGTTTGACCCATTTGGGTGTGATCATGTGTAATGTGTTTAGAGTGTGATTTCGGACTTGTATGTGCTTGAATGGTGTCATAGTATGCATTCCTAAGGTTTAGGATGGTTGATTTGGGCTTAGAATGAGTTTGGGTGAGCTTGGAGGTCGAAAATGGCAGATTGGGTTCGGGGTATAGCGATTTGCTGAACTTTCAGCAGCTAAGTCTTTTGTTCATCCTCATTTCTTTTTGTTCATCCGCATTTCTTTTGTTCTTCCGCATTTGCTACAGTGTCATCCGTATTTGCTACAGTGTCATCCACATTTGCTATACCGGCATTTCTTTGGACACTTAGAATATTTTCCTAAGACTTTCATCCACATTGCTCATCCACATTTGCTACACTTCAATCCGCATTTGCTACAGTTCCATCCGCATTTGCTACAGTTCCATCCGTATTTGCTACAGTTCCATCCGCATTTGCTACAGTATCATCCACATTTGCTACAGTGCCATCCACATTTGCTACAGTGTCATCAGCATTTCTTTGGACACTTAGAATATTTTCTGAAGAATTTAGTTTCTAAAGACTTTCGTACACATTTGTTCTTGCTCGTCCACATTTGTTTTGGGAAGTAGAATTTAAGTGCTAAGAAATGATATCTAGGGGGTTTATGCTTATTTATGTTATGTTTGCTTTGTGTGTTGCTATGATGTAGTTCCCGTAAGTACATGTAAGATGGTCGTTGAGGCCTTAGAAGTGATGTTGGGTATGATGATGATAGTGTTGCATGTTTATGTATGATGTATGTATGTTAAGTATGATGTAGCCTTGTATGATGGTGATGACCGATGACTGGTAAATGTCGAAGTTCCTTGTTTTGATACGTGTTTATCTTTCCGTGGCTTTACGCGTTATGATTAATAAATGTAATGAAAGTATTATGCAACGTAAAGTGGAAGATAATGAAAGAGGAACATGATGAATGAAATCATGCATTAACGAACGAATGAATGAAAGTAAGAAAAGGCTTGCAAGCAAATGTAAGGAGGTGCACACCCAATGAAGGTGTTAGCTCAACGGTGCGCGGGTTAGCTACCCCGAAGGATGCACACTGGGGTCCAATCTTTGAGATTCACCATATGTACGGGATCCTTGCCGCTTACCCTAGGTGACTGGATCAGCTTCGTGCACAATGTTCGTGATTTAATTACCACAGGTCCAGCGCCAGCACTCGTGCACAATGTTCGGGGTATAGCACATGGCATTGATCTAAAATGAAAGAGGAAAGATAAGTGGTGCATGTAGTTGCCCTAGGTGACTGGATCAGCTTCGTGCACAATGTTCGTGATTACTTACCACAGGTCCAGCACCAGCACTAGTGCATAATGTTCGGGGTATTGTACAAGTCATCAAAAGTAATGAACGTACGAATGAAAGTAATAAACGTACGAATGAATGTAATGAACGTACGAATGAATGTAATGAACGTACGAATGAATGTAATGAATGTATGAATGAAAGTAAAAAACATACGAATGAAAGAAAGAGTTTATGAAAGAATGCGAATGTTAACGATGAACGGTAAATGAACGAAAGCTAATGAATGAATGATGAAGACAATAATGATGTTATCTATGTGTACGTATGTTGTGTGACCGCATGTATGCAAAGAACGGTTTAACGAAAGAAAAGTATGTTTTATTATAATACTAGAACTCACTCAGCAACGCTGACTTCTTATGTGTTTCCAGTTGGCAGGTAGTGTTGCTGAGGATGGCACGAGGCGGCTACTCAGCTCTTTTGGGATGGTTGTTTAAGCTTTTGTATTGTAATGCAAACAAACGATGTTTTGTAATGGATATTGTATTACTTTGCAAAAGCATTTATAGTAAAATGAAAAGTTATTTCACAGTTTCCGCTGCATGATTTTAGTAAAGACTAAATAATAATATGTTTTAAGTGTGATGATGACCAGCTGTGAGGTGTCCGGGAACGGGGTCTTACACAATCAGTATTCTTCAAGAACATTAATGCATTGACCAAAAAGTAAACATCTTTTAATCAAATTCGCACAGTGTGAGTATAGGAAACCAAAGACACTAAGCCAAGAGCAATTCAAATTTATAAGAAAAGAGTCAGTAATCAATAAGAATTGTGCACTAATTAAAAGCCAACATGATAATATTTAAAACATTCAAGTAGTGAATGAAAAGTCAACATTCATTTCCAAAAACATAATGAGTTAAAGGAACTGAAAATTTGTCAAAGCCACACAATTCAAGAACAATACAAAACTAAAGAGGAAGTTAATTCTATTTTCATAAAATCCTGATTGCTTACATTCTACATTCGGTACACTACAGTTGATAATAATATCAATTGATAAACAATTCAACTTATTTTCATCAAATTCATACGACCCACATATAGTATAAGAAACAAACAACATTAGTTCATGAAATTATAAACTAAAAAGTGGAGACATATAATTAAGGTTAAGGAATTTTAGGGGAGGGCACGAAATGTGCCTTGGCTATACTTACTTTTTAGTACAATTTACATGTTATTGTTGTAGCATATATTACATATGTATAAATACATGTCATCGTTGATTAACTATACTGCTTGTAGAAATTATAAACAAACTTGTTTCAAATAATGTCCCTTATTTCACCTTTATTCAATCATCATGTAGCACAGGCCAACAAACTAATTTTGTAATAACTAAAAAAACTCGATTTAACATAATAAGAAGTTGCTGCAGTTTGATTCTTAGTGGCACCTTCACTTGCAAACAATCAAAATGCATTAACTAAATTTTAGATTGAAGTTAGTCACTGATTAGGAAGACTTTGTAAATTGAGTAACTATTTTGTTACAGAAAGCCTATGCTTTGTGCCTAAAATTTAGTTCATATAGTCACAATGTATCTTTTACCAAGTAATTGAGTTTTAACCTAAACTTATTTATTAAAATATTAACAAAAGTATTAGCCTTAGAAACTTAAAATTTGAAGGAAAACAACATAACTTTACCTAAAATTCAAGGCTAAAAGCGTATCAAAACCATTTAGTTGCGGCAGCCATAAAAGCCTACAAATAAAGATGTACAAAGGGTTTTGATGATTAGTAACTGTATAATATTGTTATGCTGAAAAAAAATCAAACCCCATAACAACATAAGTATGAACAACACAAAACCGTTGATGATCATGAACTCCAAGAATCAAAAATCCATCATGGCAAAGACAAATCCATCATCGGTTAAATCTATGAAAAATTACTCATCTATGTTATAAAAAATAATAATTAGAATGTAAAGACCTAACTTATGCGAAAGAACATACCTGGGAAAATGATCAATCAATGCAAAAACTTGAAAACCTAAGACATAGCTAGATTAGGATTCGACATGTAGTTGATATTGCATTTCGAAGTCACTGATTTAACCATTGACTCTTTCTCTGCATTTCGAAGTCACTAAATTTATATGTAACTATTCATCCTTGAAACCTAACCAATGTGCCTCTTATAAAATATCATGCTATGTAAGTAGAAGTAAAAAAATCCTAAATATAAGAGAGATGTTGTGATTAAAACAAAAAGAAAATGTATCAAATCACAAGTTTTTGTACGTATAAGAACTATGAAAATTGGTGTCGACATTCATGATAGTTAGACTTTTATCTAATAGGTATAAGAATTGTACGTATAAGAACTTTAGGTGATTATCATTATATTTTATTTTATCTAATAGGTGTGTTTAAATTGAAATGGTGATTACCAAACGAGACCGAACGTATAACACCCTCATGTAGAGTTGAATATTTATTTTTTAGTTGTTTTGACAAAAATACCCCTAATGTAAGAAACTTAACGGATAAAGTTAACGATGTTAATTAGGAGTTGTTAAATGGATTCAAATGGCAATTTTTGTGAAACGTTTGGATGCAAATGGCAAGATTTAAACTTTTTTATTGAAGTGACAATTTTAGTGAAAACTCATAGATGAAAAACGCATTTAGGTCTAATCTAATTTATTCAATGAACAAATGTGACTTTTGAAGCTGTAGAATATTTTCCAGTTCGTGAGTTTTTCTCTTGTGTATTTTGGGCCTTGAACCAGCAACAGTATGATCAATTGGGAACCCAACATACTGTTAAAATGATTTAATGATGTGTGTCTATCTAATTTAGTTTAACAATACACTATCAAAACTAATGTTGCTCTTCATTTTACCTATGTAGCTTGGTTAGAATAGTATCTATGCAAATCCGAGTATTTAACAAAGTATGAAAAAATGATCTATTAGTTCAAATTAATTAATACATTCTCGTTGTAGATTACCAGTTGTAGTGTCTATTAAAACAACATTATAAATCAAATACTTTTAACCGATATATAATGTATGCCTTAATCAACCAGCAAAGAACATTCATACCAACATCGTTGTAGAGCTCAAATGCATAGAAACTAATGGAAGTATAAGGAAGACGAAGAGCATTTGACCAAATTTTCCTTCTAGAATACAAGAAATCATTCTTTGTTAACTATAAGTGAAGTCTCGCGCCACATTGATGTCTTCCTAAATGAAGCATCAGAGTGCATACCTTGCACCTGTAGCCAAGACATGAAACTCAAATGAATAACAATTCAGCTATCTAGCAAATCTAAAAAGAAGTTACAATTTTCATTCATATAAACAGTTTCCAGATTTATGATTAATATATCAAAATTGTATACTCAAATATATTATATATCACATAAGCAATTAGATTTAAAGTAGTATATGTTTAAATTTTTATCAAAAGTTTACAAGTTTGTAAGATCATAAAATAGTTAGCAAGAATCAAATCAACAGTCAAATATATAAAAAATCAACTTTACAATTTATATAATACATTTCTAAAATCTAAAGGATGAGTGAACCCTCAAACCTATATCATTTTGTTGATTTTCTATATTTTGATACCTTGATCCAAACACATCAAACTCTTGTCAATCAAACTATAAACTTGCATGAAAAAAAGCTTGAACACATGAAATCAACAATAATTCGGACATAAAAATACATACTTTCAAGTTAAAGAAATTAACTTACCATGTTCGTGAGATCTTTGATCGATTCTTGATGTCCTTAATTGGCTTGTTGATAGTACATGTCAACACAATTGCTAGTCTTGTAGAATTTAACACCATAAACTTAGCATACTAAAACCAAGGTTACTTCAATAACAAAACTCATATACTACTCCATGTAGGTTAATGTTCCATTTTATTTGTTTAGAACAGAGAAGGGTGTTTCTCATGTTAAGGTTGTATGAAATGTTTTTTAAAAGAGACCATTCTTTCTTGGAGAAATTACTCTATGCTTTCTAATTAGTCATGTCTTCTTTGAGGCATTTCCTCAAAAACCTAATGTACATTATGAATCATTCAATTCAATATCATTTCTTATTAAACCTAATTTACCATTTAACAACATAACAACCTTTATTTTATAAACTAAAGCTATTTAACATACATATCACTTTTTATCACACAAAATCTTTAAAGTATATCAATAGGAATCCAAAATCGTCAAATTAGTTTTAGAACCCTAACCTCTAACCCAACCTCAATTCAAGCAACGCGATCATTAATGGTTTCCAGTTTACTACACGCAAAGAAAGGCAAATCACAACCACAATCACCCTAAATACAGATAACAGCAAAGCAATCTAATTCTCATTTCAATTGCAGAAATAAGAAGATACATAGTGATAAAATGTTTGTAACTTGCCACTTACCTGTTACTCCTAATAGCATAAAAAAATCTAGGGTAGGTTAAAACCTAGGTATTTGGTTGAACAATGCGCCTAAGTGTCAACTGACTTCAGAACCTTTCACCCAAATTGTTGAATTTTCAACCAAATTATAG
>BJCO01559918.1:0-17602 GCA_018326465.1 Flaveria floridana
ATTTCTACTCTCTTTCTGTCTTCTTCTGAGTAGTCAGCCACATCCTTGGGGATCATACCACCTCCAGCAGTAGCTGAAGGAGTTTTTGGTATGTAAGGTCCAGAGACAACAGATTCCCATATTCTTGAGTCTTGACACTTGATGAAACCTTCCAGTCTTTGGCACTAAGTGTCAAAGTCATCAAGAGTGATCAGTGGGGACTTTGTCATGGTTTCAGTTTCCATATTAGCTTTAGAGATAGCTGCCATTTGAAGGGTTAAGTATTTTTGTGTATGTGAGGGATCTTAAGATGGTGAGATCTTATATCAAGAGGCTGAGAAGCTCTGATACCAATTGCATGACCAGGTGAATGGTTTACGCACTTTACAACATAACAACACAAAGAGGAGAGTGTGAAACAACACTTAACAATTCAAATGGGGAAGTGGTAAACTCAGTTTAGAGAACTAAGAAACACAAGTGTAAATGAGACAGAAACTAGAACAACACACAAGCAGTTGGTTTTCAAGATTGATGTATATTGATCTCTAGTTCCTTACAAATGGTTTAACAAAGTTCTTCTTAACTTCTTAGTTACAAAGGACCAGAAAATACTTATACTACAACCTATAGCCGGCCATACTTTGAAGGCCAGCTAGATACATGATCTAGACAACAAAATCCATGTAAAGTCAAAAGGCAGATTGCCTTTTGACTAGTGACTATGACATGCCATAGCTCATATCCTAATATATTACAAAAAGGATAAAGTACATAAAGTGGAAAGTTACAAACTCAAGACCTCAATGTACAGTTTACCAAAAGTATGGACCTTTTCACCAACTCATGAAAGGTTGGTGACTTATTAGAGTGACAGCAGAAAGTGGTTCAGCTTTAGGTAAAAAGTACATCAGATAAAGCATGTAATATAAAAGTCTTTGGAAGAAATTTGTCTTCAATGGTTGGCTTTAGAAGACTTTGTCCTTGAAGCTTCGGAAGACTTCATCTTTTGGCTTCGGATGATATTGGTACTGGCTTAGAAAGATTTCACACTTAGAATAATTTCTAAGGCAGTGTGAAACTTCCGAAGTATTCCACTTCAGTACACTTATGCATGCATGCAGGAGAGACTTTGGGTGTTTAGGTTGCATCAACCTTACTAATAACCTTACACCATTGAATGTCAGTCTTTTCAAGATCATCAGGGTCCGCCTGATACATATCCTCCATCGTCAATCCTTTGTCTTTCAACTCCCCTGCCACTAGAGCTTCATAACTCTGAACAAACATACCATAAAGAGCCATTTTCTTGGATGGAACTGAAGTTTTACCATGTGCATTCAGATTAGATTGATCTCTCCCAGCACTACTACAAACTCCAGAGTAATCACCAGTATTCACTCCGCCATGTCGAGATGCCTGCATTGGAGAGCTTGCAACGGAAAATAGTAGTGCAGCATTCTGAGTGAAACCAGATGTAGGCATCATGGTTTTGTTGAATTCCCTTCTCTTCATGTCTAACTTGAAAGATTTCAATTTGTTGATCACATCCATAAGCTTGTAATCAGCAAATTTCTCTTGTCAAGGCGGAGTGAATACTGATAATCACATCCATAACCAGTATTCACTCCGCCTTGACGAGATGCCTGCTACAAGCTTATTTACCTGCTCATGATTACCCAACTGATCATCATACTTCTTTAGGGTACTTGATACTGACAAAAATCGATTGGTAATATCAGTAAGGTCTTTAATCTTATGTCCGACAAATGAATTAAACTCATTCTGAGCTTGGGCTTTCTTATCCTTCATCAGATCTTCATTTCCATCATCGAATTCACATAGAGCATCATACAAAGACTTTGCATTCTTATGTTCTGCAAATCGATTGAAGATATCAGGAGCAAGACATAGAGTTAACGCTCCAATCTGGTCTCAATCAATTAGCTTCAGATCCTTCTTGTTGAACGTGGCTGGGTCCATGTTTTGAGACGCGGTACCACCAACAGTGACCATTGGTACATGTGGACCAGTGACGATAGATTCCCATTGGTTGTGGTCGGTGTAGAAGAAAAAGGCTTTGAGACATCTCTTCCAATCCTCAAAATTGTCACCATTTATGAGTCTCGAAGGTCTGTTGGTCGCCATAATTTCTAGATCTGCAAGAGTGAGAGTAGTCATCTTTGACATGCTAGTTTCGCAGAAGAAATGACACTTTCACAGGAAATTAACAGTTTCACAGAGCTAGTTTCGCAGAAACTAGTTTCGCAGACCAGATAGTAATTTTGCTGGCAATTTCGGCAGCAATTTCGCTAGCCGGAAGCTTGAAAATACTTAGCTTTGCCGGCAATTTCGCACGACACAAGCTTGAACTTTCGTTCAGTGGTACTTTCGACAGCAATTTCGCTTTGAATATGAGCACAAGCACTTTCGTTCAGGGTTTCTACTTTCGCAGAGATGCTAAAAACAACTACGAAGTTCGAAACACTTGTAGTTTCGATGAATAAAGATGACAGTTTCGCTGGATGATCAGTAATTTCGCTGGATGAATCTGAAAACCCTTTTTACTCCAAAAACAATCTGAAATCACCAAAATCTCAATGGATTTAAGATCTGATGATTCACAGAGCTTTCCCAACCAATAGCAAACAAAATTCAATCAAATTCCATATCAAATACACTCAAATTTGATCCAGAATTGATGAAATAGTGATATTGAACAAAAACAACCAAAAACCTCAAACAATCAAGAGCACTAAGGCTCTGATACCATTTTGTTGGTCCATTTGATCGATTTTCAGTACTAATGATGGTTTGAATCGTTCAATATCTGAAATAATAACAAACACAAAGATGGAGATGACTAAGAACAAGCAAAATGTATTCAAATATAAGCAAGTAATGATCCAATACAATCAAAAGATGAAAGCTCAATATATTTCAGTGAATTACAGCTTACGAATGCCTCTTGCAACACAAATACACGATTAGGGTTTTTACAAGGATGCTCAACAATGAGCAAGATCTAATCTATATATAACGTCCTAGTTTCATAGATAGTTCCGCTATGAGCGAAACTGTGCTGCCGAAACTATAATTTCGCCCGGCCGAAACAACAGTTTCGCCGGGCGAACTAAACAGCTGACTATGAGAGAAACTACAGTTTCGCTCATAGTTTCGCTAGACTACAAAATTACATAAACTAATCAACATACAAAGGTAAACTAACATTAAACCTATTACAAAGAAATATAAACATAATCTAATCTAAGGTGAGTCCAACCTATACATGATCTTCAGTATCTTTTTGAAAAAGTGTATGTGAAAAGCGATTAGATAGCAATCTTATATTGCATGTCTTGGAAACATAAAGTTTAGGAGAGACAAAAGTGGGTGGGCCCAGCCCTTTAACCCATCCGTATTTCTTTACACTACATCCGCATTTGTAAATGCGGGTGAACTAATTTCAACCGTATTTGCAAATGGTCATCAGCATTTGTAAATGCGGATGACTGTTTCCTTCAGCATTTCCAAAAATGCTCATCCGCATTTGTTCCATAACAAATGCGGACAAATTTTTCTTCATCCACATTTGTTCCAAAACAAATGCGGATGAATGGTCTTCACCCGTATTTGTTTGAAAACAAATGCGGATGAATTTTTCATCTCCTTTGATACTAAATAAATTAACCACATAATTTATTTGTAACACAAGTGTAACTTTTTGGAAACCCAATTTCCAAATGTCTAAAGTGTTAATATTTATTTATATGATTTTATCATAAAATAAATATCTTTAGTGTTGGTCTAGCTCGTTATTGGGTAGGACCCGACTTGGATCATAACGTACTAGCCACATCAATTCAATATGTATTTTGGGCAGATCATTTCCAACATTACCATCATCTTGGAAACAAACAGTGACATTGTTAAAGCACACAGAGAAATTTCCTATGGATCTCGATCTGTTGATTGCCAAGATTGAATCTGTTGAAATTGATGAAAGTTCAAGGAATAATGACAGAACATCCTCAATGTCACAGTATCAATTTGTTGCATCTCTTACAAATACTGTTAAGAATGCATTCATGGCAAAGAATGAAAGTTCACTTGAAAAAGAGGGAGATCTGTTTGTTGGAGTAGGGTTCTTTACTGATTCCTCATTCATAAGCTTATGCAACTAAATCTCAACCTCAGTCTCCTCCTAATTCTCAAAGTTCTAAACCTCAAACAGAGACTCCATCTGTTAGCTCTGCTGAATCTAGCAAAGTTAAAGATGTCATAAACATCCTATTAGAGGATGAAGAGTCTAAAACTACCTTTACTTCTTTCATGGCAACCTTTCAAGCATATCAGGATAGTCATCTAACATAATTAGATCTTGTTTTGCAGGATTTATTTGAAATGGATCCTGAAGATGTACAAGAAATGGATCTAAACTGGCAGATGGTGATGATTTCCTACAGAACTTAGAAACACTTGTATGTCAACAGGAAATACAAGCCTAGTGCTAATAAGACTGTTGGATTTGATAAGTCAAAGTCAAGGTGTTTCAACATCAATAGTTATGGACATTTCTCTCAGGAATGCAAAGCTCCCAGAAATAATAGAGGAAATGCTCAATCTAGTTCTGGAAATCAGAAGTTTCAAAAATCATCTCAGAAGACATTCCAAAAGCCATATAAAATTCTTCCAATGCCTGGGCTTAAAGATGAATCTAAGTCATCTGAAGAGCCAAAGAAAGCTCTAGTATCCAGTGTTAAGGATGGATATGACTAGAGTGCATATGCTGAGCAATTTACTAATTATTAAACCTCTAGTTTATCTCTTATTACAAAAATTCAAGGAGAAGATTGGTCAGAGGACTGTGATCTAATAGTTGAAGGTAACAATGAGAATGAAGAAGATGATTATGACTGGAGTGATAAATCTGATCCTAAAGAGGATTCAGATGAAATTGCTTTGATGGCACAGTCTGATCAACCTGAGGTTGAAACTTCATCCTCTAACTTTGAGACTTCTTCACCAAAATATCTTGAAATACCATTTGAAATAAGAGAATAACTATGCACCAAATTTTGCTTTGAACATATTGAATACTATTGAACTTATTCATATAAAATCTATGAGAAACTTAAACAAGAGGAGTCAATGCACAATAAACTAAAATCTGATCACAAAATAGCAGATGAAAAGATCATTTCCCTTCAAACGTCATGGAACAAAACTTTAAAAGAAATAGAAATTGTTTCTAAACAACTTGAAGAAATGACTAAAAATCTGGAACAGGAGAAAATAGCACATGCTGCTAGGCAAGTTGATCTTGCTAAGGTTAAAAGTTCCAAAATGATTGTGGAAAAACTGGTAAGTGAAAGAAAAGATAAACAAAAACAGGATTAGGATTCACACATGAACCAATGCCTGAATCTATAACCAACACTCTACCAGAAAACTTTAACATGCATGATCATTCTCCTGAAAATAAAGCTAAACTCAAAGCTTTTCAAAACAAGAACAAGATTTCTGGCAATGAAGAAGAGAAAGCTAATATAAAAATCTGTGAAGAAAAAAATGTTGAAAAGATAAAAAATGGTCATCCTATAAAAGTTAAATCATATCAACCAAAAACAGAAAAGTCAGAAATCCTGTATTCTAACAAAATCTGTGTTGGAAGAAGTAACATCAGAAGATTCAAACTCTTTTGATCTGAAAGAGAAAGATAATGAAAAAGAATCTTCACCTGAAGATGTTCACTCTTAAATTAAACCAAGTTCCTCAAAATCAAAGAATCAAAGAAGAAGAAGAAAATCATCTAAAGCCAAAAATGATCAAATTAAAAGTCAAGAAAATCTTATAAAAACAACAAATCAAGCAACTAAACTTAAACTAGTAAATTTTGTGTCTGCTGGTTTGTTAAACATGAACACACTTCAAGAAGTTAAACTAAATCCTAAGAACAAATCGAACTTTGATCTAAAAACGGGTTTAGATTCTAAGTCTTCTGCTGTTGTTAAAATATTTGTTCCTAAGGAATCAATGAAGGAAGTTCATGTGCAAAAGCTAAAAAGTAGTATGTCAAAGAACAAAATGTCAAATCAAAAGCAAAATTGGACAAATCAAAAACAACAATTAACTTTTTGATGCCAAAATATAACCAAGAATCAAATATTGCGTCAACATCAAAATTTAATAAGCAGTTGTTTAAAACACCACAGAGGTACTGTGAAATTTGTGATATGTACAATCACAATACTGCTGAGTGCTTTTTCAGTAAGTACTGTCACATCTATGATATGAGGAATCATTCCACAGCAGATTGTTATTTCAACAAATATTGTACCAACTGTGATAAAAGAACTCACAACACTGAAAACTATTACTTTAGAAAGAGTTCACCTAAGAAATGATTTGCCAATTCTAAATTGAGCAAAGGCTATGTTAATCCTCAGTATCGGAGAAACCAAACTGATGGCTTTCAAAGATTAGCTAACCAACCTTCATTAGGTTTGAGGTCTTTCCAAAGGAATGATTATGTGAGACCAAAACAAGTTCTGAAAGATCATATCATACCAAGATCTGTACGAATGAATAATAAAAATATTGACAATAAATATTTTTCAAAAATTGGTCAGTCAACTGGTATGAATGTTTACAAAAATGATTAACAATATGTGCATAACAGAATTGGTAAATTCATTAAAAACAAGCCAGATATGAATACACTTTATTTCAAGCAATTTACATTGTTGATAAATTTGGAAAACCCAAGACCATCTCGGCATGGGTAGATACCTCAACTTAATTTCTTTGTTGTGCAGGTACGCCCGAGAAGACCACTCAACACATGGTATGTGGATAACGGGTGTAGCCAGCACATGACAGGCAATCATGCCTTATTACAAGACTTTAAGTTAAAGGATGGTACGCATGTCGCTTTCGGTGGTGATGCAGGTGGAAAGATAACCGGAGAAGGAACAGTATCCAATGGGATAATAAGCTTCGATAAAGTCAACTTCTGTTCTCAGTTGAACTTTAATATGTTAAGCGTATCCCAAATCTGCGATAAATCATATTCTGTTCTATTTGATGATTCTTTCTGTTATGTTTTGAAGTCAGGATTTCAAATTCGCAAGGATTGAGTTATTGTTAAAGCTGTTAGGGATCGAGATGTATACAAACTGGATATGTCTCAAGTTGATCCATCTACAAAAACAACATGTCTCATTGCTAAAGCTTCAAATGATGAAATTCAGCTTTGGCATAGACGTCTCGGGCATTCCAACTTTAAGAATATGAACAAGCTTGTAGCAGGAAATCATGTTATTGGACTTTCATCCAAGAAGTTTGCAACTACTGATCTCTACTTAGCATGTTTAAAGGGGAAGCAACACAGAGCGTCTTATAAGACCAAGCAGATAAACTCAAATTCCAAACCACTCCAGATGTTGCAAATGGACCTTTTTGGACCAACCAACCTCAAGAGTATTGGAAGAAAATCTTATTGTTTAGTTATCATTGATGACTATACAAGATTTTCATGGATTTTCCTTTTGAATGCTAAATCTGAAATGGCTGAATTATTAAAAGAATTTATCATAAAAGTTGAAAATAAAGTAGATCAAAAACTAAAAATAATAATAAGTGATAATGGTACAGAATTCAAAAATGCTAATATTGACATGTTTTGTGCATAGAAAGGAATCGTTAATCAGTTCAGTGCTCCCAGAACTCATCAATAAAATGGAGTTGTTGAAAGGAAGAACACAACTCTGATTGAGGCTACACGATCTATGTTAGCAGCTGCGAAAATTCCGATCACTTTCTGGGATGAAGCTATATCAACTGCGTGTTTCGTTTAGAATAGAACGTTAATTGTGAAAGATACACTGAAAACTCTATATAAGTTGACATTTGGCAGGAAACCAAACATAGATTTTCTTAAATCTTTTGGTAGTCCAGTTATGATCTTAAATTCAAGTGATCATCTAGGAAAATTTGAAGCAAAATCTGATAATGGATTTTTTGTTGGATATTCATGTGTTTCAAAAGCCTATCGAGTATATAACTCTAGGACAATGTTATAACTGAAACATTCAATGCCAAATTCCTAGAGTTTCAAATGGTCCAGCATGGTTATTTGATTTAGATTTATTGTCAAACTCTTTTCAATCTAACTTGTTTGATCACTCTAACTTGCTTGATTCTACAGGTACGAAGAAATCTCAAGGAAATCTTGGTTGTTTCAGTGATGACTCAGATTCTGACGACCCAGATGATCAAAGCCTAGATTACGTATTTTTTTCTTTTGTCAAGGATTCAACTATTCGATTCAATGATAATGTTCAATCTCATCTAGATTCAGATCATTCAGTTTTAGAAGGTCAAGATGTTTGTCAACCAATTTTTAATGATGGTACTGAATTTGTACAACCTGGGTCTAGGACATCATCCATCTCTGGTGATGCAGTTGATTCTGGTAATCTTAATTACTTTATCAACTCACCGACTCAAGTTCCAAATTTGAATCCACATTCTTCAAGCCTATTGCAACAGCTCTCCAACATGAATCAAACAAATCTGGATGTTCATTTCAAGGGAATGAGATTCCGACATCTCGTATTCACAAGAACCATCCAACATCTCAGATTATTGGTCCTTTGACTGAGAGAACAACGAGAAGCAAACCAGAACAAGCAAAGTTTTGGTTATACTCATGTTTTCTTTCTCAAGTTGTTCCCAAAAACGATACCGAAGCGTTAAAGAACAATGGTTGGATTGAGGCTATGCAAGAAGAATTATTGCAATTCCGCAAACAAGAAGTGTGGAATCTTGTGGATTTACATGAAGGCGAAAATGCCATAGGCACAAAATGGTTGTTCAGAAACAAAATAGATGATCGAGGAATCTTCATTCGAAATAAAGCGAGACTTGTTGCATAAGGATACACTCAAGAAGAAGGTATTCATTATGATGAAGTATTTGCTCCAGTTTCAAGACTTAAATCAATTCGTGTCTTCCTGGCTTATGTATCATTCATGAAATTCAAAGTGTATCAAATGGACGTTAAAGGTGCATTTTTGTATGGTCCAATCACCGATGATGTGTATGTGAAGCAACCTCTGGGTTTTGAAGATTTAGAATTTACACATCGTGTGTACAAGCTTAGCAAAGCTTTATATGGACTTCATCAAGCTCCAAGAATCTGGTATGAAACATTGTCACAACACTTAATCCAACATGGATACACGCGAGGGAAAATCAATCCAACTTTATTCATAAAGAAGGATGTTGATCATCTCTTATGTGCACAAGTGTATGTTGATTATATCATATTTGGTTCCACCAATCCAAAATTGTGCAACGAATTCGAAGAAATCATGAAGTCTCGATTTTAAATGAGTTCTATGGGAGAAATCAATTTCTTTCTTGGACTTCAAGTGCAATAATCTGCAAATGGTATTTTCATCAATCAAGAGAAGTTTGTTGACAAGCTCTTGAAGAAATTTAAACTACAAGATTGTCAGTCCATTAGAACTCCAGCTGACATAAACTACAAGATTGGTCCTGATCCGAAAGGAAAATCTATAGACCAAACCTTATACAGATCTTTGATTGGTTCATTATTGTATCTTACTACATCTTGACCAGATATAATGTATGTTATTTGTGTCTGTGCCAGGTATCAATCAGACCCAAAGGAATCCTACTTAATTGCTGTCAAAAGGATATTCAGGTATCTCAAAGGTAACCGGCTTTAGGGCTATGGTATCCTTACGAGGGAAACTTTGAGCTACATGGATATACTGATAGTGATTATGGAGGATGTTATCAAGATAGAAAATCTACTATGGGTGGTTGTCAGTTTTTAGGACCCAAATTAGTCTCATGGCAAGTAAGAAACAAACAAATGTCTTCGTTTTAACCGAAGAAGCTGAGTACATAGCTGCTTCAGCAGGATGTTCTCAAATCCTTTGGTTATAAAACCAACTTGCTGGATTATGGGTTCAACTTTCTTAAAACTCCAATTTACATTGATAACACTGCTGCAATGTTTATTACAGCTAATCCTGTCCAACATTCAAAAACAAAACATATCAAGATTCGATACAATTTTCTCAGAGATAACTCTGAAAAAGGTTTAATCATTCTGATTCAAATTGCAACTGAAAAACAATTGGCAGATCTATTTACTAAAGCCTTCTTACCAGGACGGTTTGAGTATTTAGCAGAGTCAATTGGTCTTATTAACCATGTGTAAATCTGGTTTTTGAGCATTTTTAGTTCACTGAGTCTTAACATGATCAAAACCCTCCCTTACCAAAAAAGATCATAGCAAGATCATCTGACAGAGTTAATTGCCTGATTGTAGTTTGTGTGTGCATGTTTTCTTATTAAAGCAAAACCAAATACAAAAATAGAAAATCAAAAATCCAAGAAAAAAATATAAAACAAAACTACAAAAATAGAGTCTTTCTTTGTTAATTCATGTTTTAGGAATGAATCTGTTTTTGCAATATGTGAGAAATAATAGTAAATTAGTTAGATCAGTTGCATATTTCACTCGATAATAAAGTCTAACATGATTAGTTATGATGTGTAGACAAACTCATGCTAATATACTGAAAAAGTAAATTATTGTGATTAAACTAAATCATCTATGCATGTATGTGTGTTCATCTTAGTACTAATAAGTAGTATTAGCTTATCAGATTGATTGCTTGTAATGTTACAACACTCACACCTGGTGGTGATATGAATAACCATGAGATCTATTACAAGCATCATCTCTCTTCTCTGTTATGAGTCATCATAGACCTGAAGTGACGAGATATCCTTTGTTGTAAGTGATTACAGACCTGGATATTCTCCTTTGATGCAAAAAGATGCCAATGTGCACAACCCATTAAAATGAATGGTTAGAGTTTATCAAATGGTTTATCCATGATAATTCTCTGCTAAATTATCAACATCAACTCTGGTTATGAATATATGTCAGGTAATAAGTTGAGAATCTGTGTTTTCTTGCATATCTTGATGATAGTTGATCTCTCTAAGTCTATGTGTGAGTCATATCATGTCATATCTAATTCAACCCTAATCAATCCAAGAATTGAAAAGGTAAGTGAGCTAATTCTTTTGTCACTAACACTCGTTGTTTGTCCTTAGATCTTGTGTCTCCTTGGCTGTGAAATCACTGACCTGGAACACACTTGATCAGGATTTAACCATTGTCTATGACTATTCACAATTTTTTTCTTTTAGTGTGCTGATCTTAACTGATATGATCTCACTGTAGACATTGATTCTATTGTACATATTAGATTTTTATACTGCTTTAATTTTGATTTTATGCATGTTTTATACGTGCAGGCATATTAACAATGATTAGTGTGATCTTCTTGTGACAACTTAAGAAACTTCTAAGTTTTGTAAAACTTAAAAGTTTAGGGGGAGAAAAAAGTAAGAGTATCTAAGAAAATCAAAATTAAATGGCTTGAATGGAAAGGATGAAGCTAAAAATTCAAGCATGTGTGTGTTTGATAATGTAAATATGAACTTAAAAATTTTACAAGTGGAAAAGCTTCTTCCAAAAACTTAAATGAGATTCTTTGTTTAAAATCAGAGACTAAAATGAAGGGAAGTTAATTCTGTTTGTTAAAAAATTTAATTAAATAAAAATTAAAATGTCAAAAGTTCAAAAATTGAGGCTCAATTATGAAAATTTTTAGTGAAAGTCTAAAATTTGACAAATTGTTTAAATATTAGTGTGTGAACAGTACTAATGTGTTTAAACAGTGTTCAGGTGGAAGATGTGGAAAAATAAAAGTGTAAGAAATCTCATGCGCCTAAACAGTGGTCAGAAGTCCAAACAGGAGCATGTTGAATTTCAGAAAAATTACAAGTGTTTTAGGCGTTTCAACATCCTCATGCGCCTAAACAGTGTTCATAAGTCTGAAAAATTAGTTAAGTGTTGGGCGTTTCAACAACTCTCATGCGCCTAAACAGTACCAGGTTTTTCAAGATTTGTGCGTTTCAAGTAAAATTTCCAAGTGTTGGGTGTTTCAGCTAGTCTCATGCGCCTGATTAGTGCAAAAGCGCCTAAACAGTGCTTATGCGTCTGTACAGTGCTCATGCGCCTAAGCCCATACGCGCAAACAGTGCTCATGCGCCTAAACATTTAGTGAAAAATTCAATCTCTTGCGCACAAATAGTGCTCATGCACCTATATTTTTGTGTTATTTTCAAACTCATACGCACAAACAGTGCTCATGCGCCTAAAAATCTACACTTAGAATAAAAAGAACACTTTGTGTTTTTCATTCATTCATTCACCAAAGTCCCCTGAATTCACTCTCGACTCACTATTTTTATTATTTCACAAAAGTTTGAGCATTTGTGCTATTAGTCTTCAATTGATACTGTGTTTCTAAGATTCTAAACGTAAGTTCATAATCTAATCAACATAATTTCAAGATTCTAATTCAAATTTGACTAGGGCGTTTCATAGTTGTTCGGGCGTTTGAACCCTAAAATCGACTGAAATTTTGAATTTTGTGAATTGAATGACGAATAAGAACTGAAATTGAGTTTAGAATGTTGATATTGAATTGATTTCAAGCATGTTAACACATTAAACACTGATTTTCATCAACATTGGTTCGATGATGATTCATTATCAGTCGAAGTAATGAAGAAGAACAGTCAATAAATTTTGAATTTTTAATTAAAATAGAAAATTCATAAAAAAATTCAACTTATTAGTATGTGCTTGATAACATTTAAATGAATTGATATGTTTAATACAATTTATATCTTAACTTGAGTATGTTATGTTCTTGAACATAATATATAAATACTTTGTAATTTTCTAAGTACAAATTAGATTACAATTGTTCAAAATATAATAATTTATTTAAATTCAATCAACATCCATTAAATTTAAAAAGCTTAAATTCAAATTGATTAAAGTTCTTGTTTTCATTTGTACAGATGAATGAATTAAAGTTTAAGCCAAAGCATAATGTTGCTACATTACTAAATGAAGATATACAAGATGTAGTAAGTTATAAAGAGATGATAAGATTTCTTTTGAGGACTAAATATGTTTATGCTATGTGTTATCAGCCAGTGGTCTATGCAAGATTAATCAACAAGTTCTGGACCACAGCATCAGTTGAGATAGATGATGAAGGAAGGAAGGTCTTAAGAGGCTTTGTAACTAATGATAGAATGATAGAAGTCTTAGAAGATTCTATCAGAACCTCTTTGAGATTGGGTCAAAATGATCCAGAAGATCCATCTGAACTGACTTTCAATGAATACAGAGAGACATTCATGGAAATGGGTCATCTTGATCACTTTCCTAAAAAGCAATTTTTAGAGCTAGAATCTTCAATCATTGGAAGCTCTTGTGCTACATTTTCCAACATTGCATGTCGAAACGAAGTGCTGGATGGAATTCTTTCCCAATAGACATTGCATCTCCAATTGTGGTACTGAAGGGTGCCTATACGCCCAAATAGGGCTGTTGTACCAGAGGGGAAACATAGTTTGATTACCGAATTTCGGGGGAAAGTGCAGATATAAGTTTTGACGTGGAAGTTCCCGTAAGTGCATGTAAGATGGCCGTTGAGGCCTTAGAAGTTATGTTGGGAATGAAAATGATGATGATGCATGATTATGCATGATGTATGTTATGTATGTATGATGATGCTATTTGTGTATGATGATGTTCTTCGTTATGATGTATGTTTATCTTTCCCGTGGCTTTACGTGTTATGTTTATGAATGAATGAAAAGTATTATGTAACGTAAAGTGGAAGATAATGAAAAGAGGAATGATATGAAAGCATGCATGCATTAACGAACGAATGAATGAAAGTAAGAAAAGGCTTGCAAGCAAACGTATGGAGGTTCACACCCAATGAAGGGTGTTAGCTCAACTGTGTGCGGGTTAGCTACCCCAGAAGGATGCACACTGGGGTCCAATCCTTGTGATTGACCATATGTATGGGATCCTTACCGCTTTCCCTACGTACTGGAGTCAGCTTCATGCACAATGTTCGAGGTCTATGAAAGACCTCAGGCCCAGTAACCAGCTTCGTGCATAATGTTCAGGGTATAGCACATGGCATTGATCCGTAATGAAAGAGAGAAGATAAGTGGTGAATATACTTGCCCTAGGTACTGGATTCAGCTTCGTGCATAATGTTTGAGGTCTATGAAGGACCTCAGGCCCAGTAACCAGCTTCGTGCACAATGTTCGGGGTAATGTACATGTCATCAAAAGTAATGAACGTACGAATGAATGTAATGAATGTAAGAATGAAAGTAAGAATTTATGAATGAATGTGAATGAAAGTAATGAATGTGAATGTTAACGATGTACGTTAAATGAACGAAAGTTAACGAACAAATGACGAAGATAATAATGAAATTATCTATATGTACGTATGATGTGTGATCGCATGTATGTAAAGAACGGTTTTAACAAAAGAAAAGTATGTTTTATTATAAAACAAGAACTCACTCAGCAACGCTGACTTTTTTTGTGTTTTCTGTTGGCAGGTAACGTTGCTGAGGATGGCACGGGACGGCTACTCGGCTCTTTTGGATGGCATCCATTTATATAATGCTTTTGTGATGTAATACAACAATATATATTTTGTAATTGGAAAATGATGTATTATTTTGCAAAAGCTTTTATGATGAAACGAGATGTCTTTTTGATCAATTCTGCTGTAATGTTTATTAAAATTAATGTAATTATGCGTTTTAAGTGTGATGAATGACCAACTGTGAGGTGCCAGGGAACGGGGCCTTACAAGTTGGTATCAGAGCCAAAGTTTAAGTGAAACGGGTAAATTTTCAAAATAAACCTAAACTTAAACTGAGAATGGGATGGAAAGGGAAGGGATGCCAGTCTGAGTAGCTGCGTGCCATCAGGTATTTTCTTAATGTTAACCGGTATTATGTGCGCATTTTATGTGATTTATGTGTTGCTCGTAGATTTAGATACTAATGTAGTCAGGACAGGTAATGCTCAGGGTACGAAAAGTAAAGTAAGTGGCTAATCACAACTGGCCACTGTAATTAGGGACTTACTATAATTGACATAAACTGAGTTGTTCCCTTGAATGACCATGCTGGCATTTGAATCTTTCAGTGTGAGATAGAGGATGGCCGGTGGTAGATCGTCTAAAGCCTCGCGTGGTGGGCTTGCTGCTAGATCACAGCCCAAAAGAGGCAGGCCTAGAGTTGAAAAGGTGGTTCCTGAAGAACCCGAGACACCTCATCCAGAGGGTATAGATGAGAGCGCCAATCTGAGAGCCTCGGTAAAGGAGGCTGTAGTGGAGGAGGTTCATCAAGTCATGCAGATGATTTTACCATCTGTGGTGACTGAAGTGATTAAGGCTGTACGGGAAGGAGAACGGAAAGAGAGGTGCAGGTCCTTGGGAGGACGGGAGCAACCGGAGCCTGAAATGGTTCTTTCTGATGATGAAGAAGAGGAAGAAGAGGAGCCTGCGCCGGAGGCTGCACGAGGCTGTAACTACGGGGTATTTCAAAGGTGCAAGCCCCCTGCTTTTGATGGTAACAGCACCGCTGCTGCTGCTCACCGATGGGTGAGCGAAATGGAAGCTGTTTTGAACATTAGCGAGTGTCGGGAGGATCAGAAGGTAAAGTTTGCTGCCCACTCTTTTGTGGACTCGGCTCTGTGCTGGTGGGACAATATAGTCCAAGCCGAGGGTAGCAGGGCTATTGGGAGGATGAGATGGCCGGAGCTGAAGAAGTTGGTTATTGAGGAGTTCTGTCCTCACCAAGATATGGATAAGGTTGAGACGGAGTTTCTACAACTGGAGGCGAGAACCATGACCCACCAACAGTACACCACGAAGTTTAACGAGATGGCACATCTGGTGCCGGATCAGGTAATGCCTCTGTCACGGAAGATTAAGAGGTACATCATGGTTTGCCCGTGGATATTCGCAGGCACATGATAGCTGCCCGACCGAGCACGTTTAGGTCGGCAGTGGACTTGGCAGGGAGGTTATATGATGAGAGGACGGTAGTGGTGGTGGCTGAAGGTAGTAAGAAAGGTGGTGGTGATCTAAACTGGAGTGGAAGGAGGTTTGGTCGGGTGATGCCTCGACGGGTAACAAGAAGGCACGGATGGATGATCGCCATGTAGCCACATAGGGTACGGGATCGAAAAAGTGTGGCAAATGTGGGAAGGAGCACAGTGGCGAGTGTAGGTGGGGGTTGAATGTGTGCTTCAAATGTGGGAAGCCAGTTCATATTGCACGGGAGTGCAAGGCGGGGAAGTGTTTTAATTGTGGTGGGGAGGGCCACATGAGCAGAGACTGCCAGAAGCCAAGGGCTGAGGGTTCCGGGGTGAAGAAGACGGGGAGTGAAGGACCGAGGGCGAGCGCCAGGGCATTCACTATGACACAAGAGGAGGCTAGGACGAACCCTGATATTGTGTCCGGTACGTGTCTGGTGAACCAAACTTTAGCTTCTATGTTATTTGATTTGGGTGCCAGTAAAAGTTTTATTTCTGCTGCTTTCTATGCTAAACTGCCTGTTAGTAGTAGACGGTTTGACACGCCCTTTGATGTAGAAACTACCATAGGTAAGTCTATCAAGATTTTAGAGATGATAGAGGGTTGTGATGTGGAATTAGAAGGTCATAAGTTTCCTGTTAGACCGTTTGTGATGATCCTAGGTGGTTTCGATTTGGTTCTTGGGATGGATTGGTTGGCGGACTTCAAGGCGAATATAATGTGTCGCAAGAAGATGATTTGTTTGATAGCGCCTAACGGGAGTTCGGTAACTGTTTATGGGGATCGGATCATAACGATCCCGAAAGTGATCTCAATGGCGGTGGTGGGAAAGTGTATGAGGCGTGGATGTAGCGCCTACTTGTGTTATTTAAAGGATGTGGAAACGCTAACACCACAACTATCCAATGTTCTGGTTGTGTGTGACTTTCCAGACGTGTTCCAAGAAGACTTATCAGGAGTGCCACCTGACCGAGAGATAGAGTTTCAGATTGACCTGATACCGGGTGCCCAACCAGTTTCCAAGGCACCATATCGGTTGGATTCGATGGAGATGAAAGAGTTGATGGAGCAGTTGCAAGAGCTGCTTGATAGGGGGTTCATTAGACCGAGTATCTCTCCTTGGGGTGCTCCGGTCTTATTCGTGAAGAAGAAAGACGGTAGCATGAGGATGTGTATAGACTACCGTGAGCTGAACAAGTTGACAGTGAAGAATCGGTATCCGTTACCGAGAATTGACGATTTGTTTGATCAGCTTCAAGGCGCCAGTTGGTTCTCACGGATAGATCTTCGATCTGGCTACCATCAGCTAAAGGTGAAAGAGCAGGATATTCCTAAAACAGCTTTTCGCATGCGCTACGGTCACTACGAGTTTCTTGTCATGTCCTTTGGTTTGACCAATGCGCCAGCTGCTTTTATGGATCTGATGAACCGGGTGTGTCAGCCGATGTTGGATAAATCAGTGCTTGTGTTTATTGATGATATCCTGATTTATTCGAAGAGCGAGATAGAGCATGCCGGTCACATTCGAGAGGTGTTGGAGACGTTGAGAAGGGAGAAGTTGT
>BJCO01560353.1:0-23771 GCA_018326465.1 Flaveria floridana
CAAGGCCCACATAATATCCATGCGTTCCAACTCAGTTTCATCAACTTGGTCGTAGTCCTCGTCAGCAAGATGACAGTTCCCAATCTTACTAGCAACTAACCCATCATAAGATTAAACAACAGCAGCTAGAAGGTCCATATGTTCTTTAGCAACTTCCACGGTGACATTTTCGAGATTCTCGGTCATTAACTTGGTAGTATTTGCCTCATGAACAATGTACTGGGTACTAGTTGACCCTGACGTTTCGGTTCCTGATGAGCTGCTTTGGGAAGGAGCGGAAGAGTTAGACACAAACGCTATTTGAAGCGGTGCACCTGAAGTAGCAGGAGTTGGAACTGAGTCGTATAGTGCAGGATTCTGAGTATAGGATCCTTTCTTGGACTTGTATTTCTGACGCAGCTCTTCCTCCCTTAATTTCATAATGAAATCATTTATGTCTAATGTGGCAAAAATGTCGTTGTGTCTCAAATTAGACACAAATGGATCCCATTTGTCTGGCAGACCATCAGCAAAGCTAGAGACTTTATCTTCCATGGAGGTGGTCACGCCATGAGTGTGTAACTCACTCATCAGATAAATTCATGATTACGTTAATCAAGTGTAAGTGTCAGTGAACAGTAACAGACATGAAAGTTCAAAAAAACTATCTTTAGACCATGTTAAGAAAAATCCTTAAGTCATCTACTCCAAGTGTCACACTTGAGCTTCGTGCTGGAATTTACGCGTCCGATAAATTCATGATTACGTTAATCAAGTGTAATCAACAATTTATCCAACCTGATTACTCCAACATTCACCAAACAAGGACAGTCCTAAGGTATTAGGGTTGTAGCCTAGGGTCTACTAAGGTATCCCTGATTTCTCTACAACCTGTGGCTCTGATACCAATCTGTCGCACCCTGGGCCCAAAGAGGGTGGGACGTCACAGAATAGCAACATACATGACAACGGAAACGAACAATCATAAGATCACACAAGTAGAGAAATCACATGGCATTACATTAATTTAATAAAATCCGGGACTATACAGTTTAGCTCGGTTACACCAATTTCTTTCAACACAAGAGTACATAGTTTAAAATAACATCCAATATAACTTGTTCAAAAGATTAAGCCACGAATAATTAAATGCCATGAGGTCAAAGTGCTAGGTCATTCAATAGTCCCCCAAGTCCAGTAAGACATCCATCAAGGGTTACCTGAAACAAGCTCAAAAAGTTTTACGTCAACTAAAAAGTTGGTGAGTTCAAGTGCTTAAAGTTTAAAAACAAATGGAACTTAAATTCCCCAATTTAAAGTTTAGTATCAAATATCATTGTTGTGGGGTCACAATCAACCCTCCGCTCAGTCCCGGCTAGCCTCTTCTAAAGTTGTTCAATCCTTATTAAATCATGTGTAACCTCAACCCTAGAATGAATATATATATATATATATACACACACACTTATATATACGTGTTTCACTATTTTAAGCAGGTTATAAGTTTTGGTTTTCAAAATAAACGGGTTAGATGTTGTTAAAGCACATAAAAAGAGGGTTTACAAGGTAGAAGTCCTTGTGTACCGACCCCTAGACTCACGGGTTATATGGAATAATACCTTCTGTGAGATTTGATTCCACAAATTCGAGGTTCGAGCAGAGAGTCTGTTAGAACAATTAGAGTGGTGTTTAGATTAAGATAAAGATGAGTTTATTAAGATTTAATTGATGGAAGTTCATCTTACTTACATATGAGATGGTTTAGAAGGTTAGAAACGAGCCCCTTTTGTTCGAAGCGGTGTTTAGATTAAGATAGAGTGGTGTTTAGTTTAAGATAAAGATGAGTTTATTAAGATTTAATGATCTTCAAAGCGGGGCTCGAACCCCTTTTGTTCTCGGGATTTTGCTGGAATGAGAGAATATTGTGTGTGTGTTTCGGTTGAGAGAAGAAACCGATAAGATGGGGATGAATTATGATAGGAAGATTTAAAATATTTGCATGTATGGAAATATGGGAAAAGGTGGAGTGTGGGTTTAGTTTTTGGGGTTTCGTAGAACTCATTTGGTTGCTGGTTCATGGGCGGCCGAGAATAGATGTGTTTAATTTGTTTTATTTGTAGTCTATTATTATTATTGTTTTTGTTAAGCCACGGATGTGCATGGCACACATACTCATCCGATTTTTGTTTAATTGTTGAAAATACCATAATTGTCTCAAATAATCATACAACAGATAGTTCCTATACAAAAATTAGTTTTTACATGGTTAAATACCAATAACAGGTGTAGAACAATCATCCAAAACATCCAGAAGTTAAATATATGTACGAATATCAAGTAAAATTTTAGTCGCTTTACCACTGTTTAGGCGTATGACCCCTGTTGGGATGCCTGAGACTTAGGCGCATGACAACTGTTGGGGCGCATGACAAATGTTGGGGCGCATGAGCACTGTTGAAACATCAAAGACTTAGCCGCATGGGCACTGTCCAGACGCATGGGCACTGTCCAGGCGCATGGGCACTGTCCAGGCGCATGGGCACTGTCCAGGCGCAAGGGCACTGTCCAGGCGCAAGGGCACTGTCCAGGCGCATGGTCACTGTCCAGACGTATAAGCACTGTTCAGGCGCATGACTTAGTTAAACGCCTACTTAGAGGTGTATCATAAGTCCTCTACTCACCTTAGGCTTTAGGAGGGGTTGTTGCAATAACAGATTGCAACTTCAAGCACTGACCATCAATAGTCAAAGTATGATCACTTCATAGAAGCTTGACAAATGATCAAATTTTTAAACAAATGAAACAACTTTAATGAAACCCACAACTTGTGTTCAATTTCTCTGGTATTTTCATAAAAAAGGGGTTTGTATTATGCTAACTAAGCAATTGTTCCTCGTAAGCATAAAATTTAATATCTAAAGTCAAACACAACCAGAAATAACACTATGCATAAACCTAAAAATGAACATATATTGAAAATTAGCACATTGGAAATAATACGAAATGTGTCCAGTAAAGGAAAAATAAATACTGGTAATAGCAAACTTAATAACGTTATCCACAGTGAGCTAATCATTGAATTTGGTTAATCTCAAAATTTCATCATTAAAAACATGTTCATCATGCCTACCCTGAATATTTGTCACATAACATATACAATTTAGTACTTCTTAAAATACATAACTTTGGCAAATAAATAAGGAGGATTAATAGTTTAATAAAGAATCTAGGATGCCCTTTAATCACACTTTCATGATATTCATTGTTTAGAATTTTAAATAAAACGATAGAACAAATCTTATTGAAAGCAATAGAATGTTTTCAAATCTTCTATGTTACTATTAAAAGAGAAGCAATGTTAAGAAATCACTTGTTGAATTGTACATGGTTCACCTTTTACAAGTTATACATCCAATCTGTGTTATGACTCTCTCTAGTGTTATGTAGGTTGCATCCTCACACTATTGTCAATCTTCATGCAAGAATGTGATTGATTGTGTTATGGACCGAAACCATTGGAAGGCATGTGACTTGTCAATCTTCATACTAGTCTTTTGGGTTGAGTTCTTCCATTTGGTCTGTAACAGTGGTATCAGAGCCAACCTCGGAGTGGTGGCCCGAAGAGAGATTCGGTCGTGACCAACGTGGCTGTGACCAACGAGGACGTTGGTCCTTAAGGAGGGGCGAATGTTATGCACCAAAACCGTAGTAAGGTATGGGACTTGTCCCACATCTTTTGTATCGGCAATTAATATGAGATTTATAGGCCAAATGGTTTCCCTCACCCATCAGACTAGCCTTTTGGGTTGAGTTTTTTCGTTTGGTCTGTAACAATTTAATGCATATGCTTTAGGTAAGTGAGTCACATATTGTTCTATACACACAAAACTGATGCTGGTTTCAAAGCTAAATATAATGTGATGAAAAAAGAACCGTTCCGCACTAACTACCTCCTGATGTAATAACCAATATACTAAACACAATCTATATGGTTGACATACCTGAAAAGTGTACATTGCTCCGTTACGTGGGCATCAATACGAACTGCACATTAATCATAACTGTTAAACTTTTTAAGTTAATCCAAACATAAAATTTAATTCAATAGCTTATTGTTCAATACAAAAACCTAATCAAAGCATAACAATTGTCTCACTTGACAAGAATTGTACTCCCGAAAGCAATCCGGAGAACCTAGCTATGCATCAGCTTCATTAAATCTTCAATCTTGAGTTGATGATGATCAATAATGATTTGGTGTGAGTTGGGAAGCTTGAAAGCACCCAAAATCTCCTTAAAATCACCTATTTTCAGCTGGGAAAAGTTGTCCTTTGACTTGGGCTTGATGTAGCTTAAATAAACTTGAAGATCCATAAAATCCAGAAGTTTGTTGGGTACCGACGTATCATACACCCACCATGGGTGTATCATACGCCCATATCAGCCTCCATACACCCATATCAGCCTCCATACACCCATTGTTCTGTTATTTTGTCCAAATAAGCCCACAAATATACCGCCCGACGTATTATAAGCCCATAACCAGCGTATGATATGCCGGTATACCTAAATTTGTGTCTTTTCTTGTAAATATTGATATTTACATCTTCAGTCCTTGTAGTTACGTATTTTACTTCTTTTCATCCAAAATAAGCCTCCTTTAGCTCCAAACACCTACAATTCAAAACATAAACAATTTGAACTCATTCCACCATAATCATGATGCAAAATCAAGCCTCAAAGTTAATTAAACACTAAATTTTTGCCACGCGATCAACACTCGAGTTGATGTTGGAGTAAAACTGGCGAATAGGGATTTTGTGAGAATGTTCATGTCCCCTCTTCCTAGAACATGGACACACTACTTTGTGGTCATTAAGAGAACTGAAAACCTTAACACCCTTACTCTCACTGGGTTATATGGCATACTATACGGCTAATAGATGGAGATGAACATGCAAAATCCATCTGGCAACTCTAGCAATCAGCAGAGTTCTACCCTACATGTGGTTGAAAGGGATTATAATGGTCCACAACACTATCTTATCTCTTACTCTGACAACTCACCAAAGGGCCCTTTCATCATCTTCCTATAAAAACCAAGGGAGAGCTACATCCAAGGAAGCCCATTCCAAGAGACAAGCTCATCACAAGTTTTTGTGTCTCATAATGAAAGCACATGCAACTTCCTATTCACCCTTGAATATTTGGACTGTATTCATCCTGATAACCTGGAGTATATGGAGATAGTCCAACAAATGGCTCTTCTCACTCCCAGAGCCAAGAAATTCTACAAGAGGATAGGAAGGAAGTTTCGTAGCAATGTATCCAGTGGAAAGTTTGGACTGGACAAAAGCAAAGTGAAGTGCTACAACTATAACCAGATGAGACCCTTTGCTAGGGAGTGCAAAGCACCCAGGACTAATAGTGGAGAAGCACAAGCGAAGTTAAACTACACTGAGGGAACTCCATACACTGAGAAGTTCAAGCAGCAAGCTGCAGTTGCTATTGAAGAAGGAGGCTTTGATTGGAGTTTACAGGTTGAAGATGTGTCTCCAAACCAAGCACTGATGGAAGATCTTGATGAAGCCAAGGTATTGGAACATCTTTGCATCCCATAATGCATCGCTAAAGTAAATAGATATAGGTCGCATAACCTAGAGATGAGATCTGATCTTGAGTTCTTAAACATCTTAAAGTCTGATTTCAAAAGAGCTGATAATGAGTATAAATTAAATAAATAAGACGTAAAGAAAACATTGTCAACTCTCAACCATGAACATACCAACTACAACACTCAAATTAGGAATCTCAATACTAAGTTAACTTAGTGCCAGGTTGAGCTTGTGATCAGTAAAGCCAAGGCAGAGAAACATGTTCTTGAAGAAGAGACCTTCAAGAACATAATATCCTCATCCTTGCAGGACAAAGTGTGTGATCAGAACAAACAGGGACTGGTATCTACTGAGATAGCTCCTCCACACACCCTATTGTCTGTAAGATCTCCTAGGTGTGTAACAGGTCTAGATGAGATTCCATCCATAGACCCCAGTGATGAAGAGGACGAAGAGGAGATAGTGAAGGATAGATCTGAGAAGAGTGAAGAAGATCATCCGAACAAGAGTCACTATTCTCCTGAGGAGAGGAAGAAACCAGGTGTGATAAAGTCAAAGAGGAAGAACTTGATCCGAGTAGCCAAAAGGAGATAAATAAAAGCTCAAGAGATCAAGATCACCTTCAACTCCAAGCAAAAACAAGTGTTGTGTATCTGAGGGATGTCACTATACAGATAGTGACTATGGTGGATGCAATATGACTATAAAGTCTACATCTGGGGGATGTAAATTCATTGGTGGAAGGATAGTCTCATGGCAATGCAAGAAACAATCATGTGTATCTGCATCAACTCCTGAAGCCGAATACATTATTGCTGCTAGCTACTATGCTTAAGTGCTTTGGATTCAGAATTAGATGCTGGACTATGGATACAACTTCAATGGACTCCGATCCACATAGACAACAAAAGTGTCATCTCTATTACAGAGAATCCTGTACAGCACTCAAGGATAAAACACATCAATATTAGGTATCATCTGATTATAGATAATTATAAAAGAGGACTGATAAAACAAGTCAAAGTTAACACAAATGAATAATATGCTATTCTGTTCATAAAGGCTTTTGATGAACAATGATTTAAATATCTTGTATCAGCTATTGGGATAATTAACTTTAAATAGATTTTCTTAAAACTTAATTCAATATTATTTCTAAAAGGAACTATATGTCCTAAGTTGTCTAAACAATCACCTACATAAGCCCAGTTTATCTTGAAAGAAAATCTTTTTCAAATGATATTCCTTAGAATTCTAAAAATCTTAATTTTTTTTTCAGAAGACAATAAGATTGTGTTTGGAAGATTTTTAATTCTTTAAATCAAATAACTAATAAGAAATTTACCTTCGGAAGAAATGCTGATATTTCTTCCAAAGCCAAAATATACTTCTAAGTACTTCTATGTATTTGAAGAACAAATGTCTTCCAAAGCAAATTTACACAAAGCTAAGGAATATCTTCTGAAGTTAAAATTTCGCTTCAGAAGTTTTACACAAAACTTCTGAAGATAAAGTACCTTCGAAAGAATTCCAACTTCTAAGAAAACTACCTTTTTGGACACTTTTTCGGAGGTTGGACCGATATTTGGATTGCAAAGTTTATCCTTTCACATTAACTTTGTCTCAAATCCATTACATATAAAATATACCAATAGTTCCCCTCTCTTTCACTATCTTCATCATCTGCAACTTCTCTAAACCTAAATTCACTCACTCACCGCCTTTGTTCTTACCTTTCTTCATCTCAAAGCTAACTCAAATGGCCAACCCTGAATAGAAACCAACTGGATTTCTCCATGCATCTTTACAAGCAATATAATCAAGTTGCTCTATTGAACTCTGATAAAGATCCAAGTTTCTCAGAGGTTTGCGGCTTTCTCACTCTATAAAACTACTTCACCTCCCTTACCATTGATCCTCCACTCTATGAGAATCAACTTTTAGACTTTTGGGGGACCTGCTAAGAGGTCACCATGGATGGGGAGAAGGTACCGTCTACCACAGTGCAGGGAATGACAATCTTCATCACTACAGCTTCCATAAACACTCATGTTTAGCTAGATGATGTAGAAGGTGAAATGTCCTTTTCAAAATATGTTGTTAACCACTTCTTTGAGAAGATAAGCTATGAAGGTGACTTCTCAGTCAGAACCTCTAAAAAAGGGAAGGTTTCCTCTCAATGGAAATACATCCATGTCATCATCCACAGCTTGTCTAACAAACATGGAGGATAGGACCAAATTCCAGAAGACCTCTCCTTCATAGTCCATATGATGGTTCATAGGGTCAGTGCATGTATTCATAATTTGTGTACACTAATTTGATTAAAACTTGGACTCCTTAGAGTATTACATGTTTTCTAGATATGTCTATAACATTCTCAACAGTGAACTGGGCTCACAGTTGAGGGGAACATGTAATATTCTAAAATTAGGACAAAAAAACCCTGACATCTTTAAAACTATAAGAAAGCCTACTGTAGGGTTCTTAGGGGTAGAAACATCCCTAAACTTCTATGATGATGAGAATATAGCACTCAGTGAGTACCATGAGTCTCTCTTCTATTTACCTACTCAAAGAGAGATGAGTGCTCCTGCTTCTCCCGTATCTAGCCCACATCATCCACTTACCACGAAGGTGGATCTTCCTGAACTTGTTCAATAGATCCATATGGAAGAGGCTCTCACTTCTACAAGTGATTACATCATTAAGACCTCAACCATGACAACACTACCCATTGACACTAATTGCAGCTGTCAATGTGCATGGGAAATCCAGTAGCCAAGAATCACAGGTTGGTGATGAAGAAGAAGACTTAGATCCAATTCTTTAATCCCCTTGTGATTCTTCTACTGAAGATGAGGGGAACCTTAGACTAAAGGTGTTAAAACTGATGAAAATATACACTTATTTAGTCTCTAAGTTTAGTCACTTGGAATCTCAAGTGACTACCTTGCAAAGAAGGGTCAATGATCAGCAACTCCAGATTTATGATCTTAAGGAACAACTAGCTAGGATACTTTTAAGGAGGATTCAACCAGGAACATAAGAACCTGAGGATGTGATATACTTAACCCCTAACTCACCTATGTAAGAGGGTGATGCTACTAAAAAGAGGGAGGAAGTCCAAACAATCTCAGAATCTGGGAGTCCTTCACAGAGTATGGACATTGAGGATGTGGACTCACTCATAAAAAGCTTGTTCGGGGAGGGTATACCAAGGGCAATGTCATCCCCACCTATGGAGCTGAAAATGAAATACTAGGGTGGAGGTATGATGTTGATAGAAGAGCCCTGATACTACATAGATTTCAAGGGCAGCAAGAGGTCATCAACTTTCAGACCTTGAACTACTATGACAGTCTTCCTCTAGTCAGTATGCCACATGCTAACCTAACTCAACATAGGCAAGCTGACAGAATGGCTGAGAGGATTCAAGGTAAGATTGTTGATGAGTTTAGACAAAAAAGAAGACAAATGCAAACAGCCAATGTCATTGATCAACTGGATGTTAAGGTGGACCCTAAGATTAGCTTTGAAGGGGAAATCTTGACTGAAGGCCCAGTGATAAAACCTGTGAGCACTACAACAGGAACTACTACTTCAACATCCTCTACCCTTAGTGAGGCACTAATTGGTGAAGGTGCTTCACAACCTCTCTTTGGCCAGAGTCTGACTGCTGAATCAAGTAATGAAGGCTAAAGCTCTATCCACCTTGAGTCACCAAGGCATGTGAGTGACAAAGGGAAAAGAAAACTGACTCCTGAGGAGATTGAGGAGGAGGAAAGAGAGAGGAAGAGGAAGCTAAGTGGAGAGAGTTCAAGTGGGTCCCTAGGCTTCACAGATGCTGCAATCAAGGCAGCCCCCAGGCTAAACACTCAAGATGATGAGTTGAGGGCAGCCAAATTAAACTATTTGGGGATCATAAATTACAAAATAGATGAACACATCTCTTTTCTCTTAGAAGAACTTCATGAACTAGCATTCATAGAGATAAAGGAGAGGAAGGAGGCAGAGGATGCAGAGTTGCTCCTCAAGATTGCAGAAGAAAGAAGGTAGAAAAGCCTGTACAAACATACTCTTACCCTCTCCCCAGTTCCTGAAAGCCTTGAGAGAGAGACTGTGACAACTAAACAATCTCAGGTAGACAAGGAGGTTGATATACAAAATATGATCAACTACCTGACTGCCACAGGTCTGTATCAGGCATCTGTACTTCTTCCCCTCTCATATGACTACATCGAGTTCGGGTATCTTAACTAGCTGGAACAAGAAGGGATCAAATAATAAAAGGCTACTAAGAGAAAGTTAAGGAAAGAAGCTGCAAATTCAAAAGCCATCATCCAAAAGAGTTAAAAGCAGTCTGCTGATAGGCAGAGGATAATGAGCTTCTTCAAGATGTAAGGATTCTCCGGAAGGAGGCTCGGTCCATTGTCTCTATCCACTATGGATGAGCACATTAGAGTGACTAAGCAGAAGATTAAATTGGAAGAGCTTGTGGACTTGCATTCTCAACCAAGCCAAGCTCCTTTTGAGGTTGAGGTAAAGGTTGAACCCACTCATACAAAACAACCTGAACCTAGAGCCGCATCTTAGCCAACTTCATCTTCTATTCCATAGCAGGGTTCTGCTCCCTTTTCTTTTAATCCTATGAGGGAAGAGGACCCAACTAAGAGAGGCATAACTGAACAAACTGGTACTCAAGACCAGCCCTCTGAGTTAAAGACTCCAAAGGCGTCCACCTCCACATTTTCCTTTTGAGGAGGAAAATGATGTCTATGAAGAGTGCATCCAAGAAGAAGCCAAAGGCGTCCACCTCCACACCTCAGGATGAGTAAAAGCGTACTAAAGGAGTGCAACAAGAGGCTGCTCAATCAACTTCTACTCAAGCACATCCTCTTGTAGCTGGAAGACCTAACCTGTCCCAAACTTTTGCTGCTAATCCAGACAGATGGTATGTCATCAGAGATCAAGGTGGTCATGATGTCTATTTCTTGCAAGACATGCTTGATCTACATATGCATGATCTTTATGACATGAGAAGGTAATATGAGAGTCTAAAGGATATTATTTGTTTTGGTAGCATCAACCAAGGGAGAGTTTGTAAGGTTTTATAAGAAAGGCTGATACAACAAAAGCAACCAAAGACTTCCTACATGTTTGCACTATGTACAAGGTAGAAGTTTGCTTCGAAAGATTTACACTCTGCATAGAAAATATTCTAAGTGTAATATCTTCGGAAGCCAAAGACCACATCTTCTAAAGCCAAAGATGAAGTCTTTCGAAGCTTCAAAGACAAAGTGCTCCGAAGACTCAAAGACAAAGTCTTCTGAAGCCAATGAAGTGAAGACTGATTTCTCCCGAAAACAGTGGAGAATAAGCTTTCCTTGGATGTACTTTTGCATAAAGCTGACCCACTTTCCGCTGTAACTCTGGAGTCTCACAAACTTGCGTATGTTGGCAAAAAGGTCCATGCTTTTGCAACTATACATTGTGGTCTAGAGTCTGTAACTTTCTACTTTTTGTAATTTTTTCCTTTTGTAAAATATTAGGATGTGAGCTATGCATGTCATAATCACTAGTCAAAAGGTAATCTGCCTTTTGACCCTACATTGATCTTGTTTTCGATCAATTTTTTCAGCTGGCTTTCAATGTATAGCCGGTTGTATAGTGTAGTATAAAATATCTCAGGTCTTGTATCTTATCTTATGCATCGTAACACTTGTAAAAGAACTTGATATTAATGTACATCATTCTTGAAAACCATATATATTTTTGTTAAGTTCTGTCTCCTTGTTTGTTAGTGTTCTTTGCATCTCTTACCAAACCCAGTTCCCTATTTGATCTGTGAAGTGTTCTAACACTCTCCTCTTTCTGAGACTAATTGTGTTGACCTCCTTTAACCGGTCCCACAGTAATCGTGATTCTCATATGTTTATCATTTGAACTTCCTAAAGATTTGTGGATTTAGATTACCCTAGCGGGATTCAGATTGATACTCGGTTATTACATAAAACTGTACTATAATGCGAAAAATGAGTATGCCTATTATGTGTGCAAATAGTTTGAAGGTTATAATCATTTCTTTTATTAAAGCAAATTGTGTGAAATTTCCTATTAAAAATAAATACACCAACACACATTAGTTACCGACACCAAATCCATTGCCCTAGGTCTGCCCCTGTATGAAACAATATGATAGTTACTGGTCATTACTATTATAATTGTTGGTAGTTACATTGGTATACACAAAGTGAGTAACAACTTTGTTCCTACTGGAGACTTATCCATCATTTTGATACCAAACAATTTACTACAGAAGTATTTTGGTATCGAAGATCTAGATGATTAGTTTTCCCCAGATCAAACGCCCATGTAGTTGACCATACTTTATTCACTGTTCATTGTTTATCAGTTAGTACAGTTACCAACTTTAGTAGATAACAAAAGGTAAGTCATGGACCTGTCATGAATACCTAATCTAGGATAATGTTTTATCTTAGGTACCTTATGTCTAGCAATGTAGTATTTGTTTAGATGTGTTGATATAGACCAACATCGATCCTACAATTGGTATCAGAGCATCCAGGCTCTTGATTGTGAGATCTAACCATCCCAAATCACCCTTATTTCTTCAAACTCACTCACTCCACCCAAATGGCCCTCAACCAAAGTTATCCTAAGATTGATATGGGAACCATGACTAAGGCTCCTATTATCACCCCTGATAATTTCAGACGCTGGTGTCAACGTATTGAAGGATTCATCAAGTATCAAGATAGCCGGATGTGGAGATCTGTCACTCATGGTCCTTACAAGCCAAGAGTGGCATCCTCAACTGGTGATGGTACTATGATAGAGAAAGAAATTTAAGACTACTCAAATGAAGACTTCAAGAAGATTGACATCGATAGCAAAGAAATAACTGTATTGCTCACTACCATACCAAAGTCCATAATGGCAAGCTTTGAGCATTGCACTACAATCAAAGAACTCTTTGATGCTTTGACATTGATGTACTCTGGTTCCTCAAAATCCAAAGAGTGAAGGATGTACTGAAGCAAAAGTTTGAAAACTTCACCTACATTGCTGGTGAAACCTTAAGCCAATAATACTTCAGATACATGGACCTAATTGCATCTCTTCAGTCTATGGATGTGACTCTTAGGAAGAGGGACATAGTCAGAAAATTCATGAGTGCACTTCCGGGTGTACTTTCTATTGTGTCTCTATCAAGAGAACTGAAAACTTGAACACACTCATCATGACTGAACTATATAGGATCCTTGATGGATACCGTATGGAGATGGAGACTCAGAAAGGCCATCAGATGAATAAAGCTCAAACCCTTCTGTCAGTAATGCCCTACATGTTACTGAAGGGTTAAGAACTCCCCAGCCCTAAATTTACCTGAACAATAATCAACAGCCATCTTGCTCCTCTGGGCCATACATCACATTTCTTGAGACACCTAGGTCTCAACAAGTTCAACAAAGTCCTTTTCCGGATAGTTGTGCTTTTGTATCAGGAAATGAGCACTCTCATGATTTTCAATTCTGTTTTGATGATCTAGAGTGTTTCAGTCCCAACGAGGTTGAATACATGGACGTTATCCAAGAGAGGGCCCTTTTAACCTGTAGAGCAAAGAAGTTCTTTAAAATAACTTGAAGTCAGTTTCCCCAGAACCTAACTAACAGCAAGTTTGGTTTTGATTAGTCAAAAGCCAAATGTTACAACTGTAACCAACTTGGGCACTTTGCAAGGGAATGCAAAGCTCCAAGGTCTAATCCTAGAGCTACTCATGCCTCTTAATCATCATGCTACCCAGAAGGCTACAGCCAAACAAAGTGAGCAGCAAACTTCAGTTATTGCTTAGGAAGTTGACTGGAGCTTTATGGTGTAATATGTAACTCGTGCTCAAGCTCTCATTGTCGGATGCGATGATAATAAGGTATATGAACATATCCGCACTCCTGCCTGTATAGCTAAGGTTAAAATGTATCAAGACTATAACATGGAAATTAATTATAATCTTTAGTGTTTAAATATACTAAAATCTGATTTCAGGAGAGCAGAATCCGACTATAAACTTAAAATTGATGAGTTTGAGAAAATTGTTTCCTCTTTAAAGCATGAACACTCAAACTACAGGACTCAAATAAAAGATTTGATTTCTAAGTTGACTGAGGCTCAAGCCCAACTAGTAATAGCTGAGGCGAAAGCAGAGAAGTATGTTATTCAAGAGCATAACTTCAACACCATGATCATATCATCCTCCCACTCAAAGGTGTGCTATCAGAACAAGAGTGGATTGGGAACCAATGAAATTGCTCCACCATACTCTTATATGTCTATCAGACAACCAAGGTGTGGAACTGATGAGCAGGAGGTTCTAACTACTGATCCACGCTCCTTTGAGAAGAAGAATGATGTAATAATGAACACCATTACAGTGAAGGATAAGGTAAAAAACCTAATCCACATAGCTGAGGAAGAACCTTTGAATACCAAAGACAAAAAGAACAAGATCAAAGTACCTAAGAAAACTTCTAAGAAAGTGACTGAGTCCAAGATGAAGAAAGACCCTAGACAAATGGGTGTGGTCTTTTCAGTTGGATTCCAAGTGGCTGGAAATTCTGATTCAGGAAAAGAGTGTAGTACCAGTACTCCTATCCAGCTAAAGAATCAGAAGTTAAAGGGAAAGTTTTTTAAAGATGACAAGAAGTGAAAGAAACAACAGCCTTCATGCCCAACCAAAAGTTAACATTGAATGCATAATGTGTAGATTGCACAATCACATGGCAAAAGATTGCTACTATAATCTTGCAAGCACACATTATGCAAATACTGTTAAGAAAGAAGGAATCAAGGAAGGTTTCACATTTGGACCCTATCACATGGTTCAAATGTTAAAGAAAGGAAAGCTTATTTATGAAGCCAAGTTGCTTTCGGAAGAAACTCATTCTTCCGAAAGGAAAATAGCTTCGGAAGATAAGCCTAAGACTAAGCAAAGAAATTAAAGGAATCCTTTGAAATCTTTCGAGAAGAAGATTGCTTTGGAACAAAAGGTGGTGATAACTTCTTCTGAGAAAAGAAAAGCCTCGGAAGACAGTAATGCTACTCAAGCCTCTTCAGGCTCATCTACACTGATCAACCATAGGATGAAATGGAAAATCAGACAACATACTACAACCCAAACCTCTTCTTCCCAAACCATAGATGAACCCCCATGCTTACATGTTGGTTCAATTATGTCATCAACATTGGAAGAGCCCGAGATTAATAAGGCCTGGACTTCCAATAGTAACTAATCATTAATAAGGCCTGGACTTCCAATAGTAACTAATCATTTCACCTTATGTACAGGGACATCCACATGACAAAAATGGAAATATTTGGATTGTAGAATGTAGATTGCTCCAGGCACATGACAGGGAACATATCTCTTCTTCAATAATTTTAACATTTTGATAGAGGTCCTGTTGAATTTGGAGGTGAAGCCGGAGTAATATATTTCTGGTAGAGGTAATGTATCCAATGGTAAGTTAAAAGTTGACAAAGTCCATTTGTCAAAAAATTTGAACATAATGTCTTGAGTATTTCTTAATCCTGTGATCAAAATCACCAAATGCTTTTCATAGAACATAAGTGTATTATCCTCACACTCGGGAAATCAATTCCTTAGTAGTTGGTGCTTCTCAGATCTCCCAGGAAAGGGGATATGTACAAGCTGAATATGAACATTGCTTCCCCTCTAGGAGAAGTTTCATACTTTCTTTCCAAAGTAAATGGTCATGAATCAACTCTTTGGCATAAAAGAATGTGTCATGTTAAGTTTAAAATCATGAATAAATTGCTGAAAAATAAGTTGGTACATGGAGTGCCTAAGAAGGAGTTTTTCTATAAAGATAATTGTATTGCTTGTCTTAAAGGAAAACAACATAAAGCAACCCACAAATCCAAAGAAGTTATTTCTATCACCACTCCATTACACTTATTACACATGGATCTTTGTGGTCCCATAAGTATAATGAGCATTGGAAGGAAATCATATTGCCATGTCATAGTTGATGATTTTACAAGATTCACATGGGTATTCTTTTTAAGAACTAAAGAAGAAACTGCTGAAACATTAAAATCTTTTATACTTAAAATAAAAACTCAAATGATAACAAGGTAAAAACCATCATAAGTGATCAAGGGACTGATTTTAAGAATCACGTTCTTGACTCATTCTATAACTCAAAAGGGATTACCACACAATACAGTTCACCTAGAACTCCTAAACAGAATGGTGTTGCTGAGAGGAGGAACATGACACTTATTGAGGCTGCAAGAACTATGTTAGCTGATTCAAAGCTTCCTCTGACTTTCTGGGCAGAGGCAATCAGCACTGCATGCTATGTGTAGAACAGAGTTCTTGTTGTTAAGCCCTATGGAAAAAGCCCTTATGAGTTATGGAACAAGAGGCCACCGTTCATTGGCTTTCTAAGGTCCTTTGGCAGTAGGTGTACCATACTTAACACAAAAGACAATTTAGCAAAATTTGCTGAAAAGTCAGATGATGCTATCTTTGTTGGATACTCTTCAAGCTCTATAGCTTATAGAGTATACAACATTAAGAATCAACAATTTGAGGAATCATCCAACATTGTTGTAAATGAGCACACTCCTTGTGTTAAGGGGAATGGCCCTGGCCATATTTTTTACTTAGATTTGTTTACCATCTTTTCTAAACCATATTATGAGAATATTTTAGCTTTAATAGGAACTTAAAATGATTTCTGTGATGATCAACTATTTGATTACCTAGATCTATTCCAATATCTCTAAGACGACATGAAGAACAAGCTCCAAATACTGCCAGTCCTGAAAGTTTGAATATCATAGGAAATGGTGGAGCTTCAACAAGTTGTCAGTCAGAAGAGCCTCAAAATTCCTCGGCTAACAACTTAAACACTCAACACCAAGCAAATGAAGATAGTAATCTGGAGGAACAGGTAACTGTTAATACCACTTCATAGCAAAACGACACTGATGGTGTCACTCATTCATTCAATTAGTTCTCATTAAATGAGTGTGATACATCAGTTGGAACTAATGTTCACAATCCTGAGTAGAATCTTTCTAACTTGGATCTATCTATGAAATTAGATGTGATTCCAATAATCAGGATTCATAACACTCATTTAGATGAAAACATCGTTGGAGATGTCTCAGAAGGTGTGAGAACTTGAAGACAAACTCATAATGGGAATATCTGTCTGTACTCATGCTTTCTCTCCCCGATGGAACCCAAGAAGGTAGATGAAGCTCTCAAGGACAACAATTGGGTTGAAGAAATGCAAGAGGAGTTGCTTCAATCCAAGAGACAAAAGGTGTGGAACCTATGTTCACTGCCACCTGATCAAGTCCCTGTTGACATAAAATGGGTATTCAGAAACATAAAGGATGATGGAGGCTTGATTATCAAGTACAAGGCAAGACTGGTAGTTCAAGGATACAATTAAGAAGAGGGAATTGATTACACTAATGTCTTTAGACCTATTGCAAGACTTGAGGCAGTAAGGATCTTTCTTGCTTATGTTGCATCCAAAAACTTTACAGTTTACCAGCTTGATGTCAAGTGTGATTTTCTATATGGGGATATAGACAGAGAAGTCTGTGTGTGCCAACATCTAGGATTTCAAGACCCATAACATCCTAACTACATGTGCAAATTGGATAAAGGTCTTTATGGGTTACACCAAGCACCTAGGTTATGGTATGAGACATTGTCTCAGTTTCTCCTGAAAAATAGTTACACCAGAGGTACCAATGATAAGATATTATCCATAAGGAAGACCGGAAAAGACATTTTGCTAGTACAAGTCTATGTTGATGACATCATATTTGGTTCTTCAAATAACCAAATATGTAAAGACTTTGAAAGCATTATCAAAAGGAAGTTTCAGATGAGTTCCATGGGAATAATAGACTTTTTCCTTGGAATTCAGGTGAAGCAAATGAAAGACGGGTTCTTCATCAATCAATCTAAATATGTCAATGACATTATAGAAAGATTTAAAATGAAGGATTGTAAGCTAGCAAAGACACCTATACCTAGAAACCACAATCTTTGTCCGGACTCCGACGGGGAGGATATTGATCAACATCAGTATAGGGAAATTATTGGATCTCTGATGTATCTCACAATAAGTAGACCTGATATTATGTTTGCAACCTGTATTTTTGCTAGATATCAGGATTCTCCAAAGGTGTCTCACCTAGTTGCTGCCAAGAGAATCCTTCGATACCTCAAAGGAGCTCCTAAGCTGGGTCTCTTGTATCCTAGGATTCAAGACTTTAATCTCTATGGCTACACTGATAGTGACTATGGTGGTTGTAACATCAACAAGAAATCAACATCAGGAGGATGTCAATTTCTTGGTGGAAGGATAGTCTCCTGGTTATGTAAGAAGCAATCTTGTGTTTTAACATCAACTGCTGAACCTGAATACATTGCTGCTGCTAGTTGCTGTGGATTCAAAATCAGATGCTGGATTATGGCTTTAATTTCATGGAGACTCCTATTCATAATTACAACAAGAGTGCCATTTCCATCACAGAAAATCCGGTCAAGCACTCAAAGACAAAGCATATTGACATCACTTACCATTTTATTAGAGATATTCATGAGAAAAATCTGATCAAACTAGTCAAATTTGACTCAAATGAACAATATGCTGATATGTTCATAAAAGTATTTGATGAACAAAGATTTAAATATCTGATTACAACTATTAGGATAATAAACATTGACTAACTTATCTCCCATGAAAAACCTTTTAATACGTGTTTTGTCTATGTCATACAATCTAATCCTTGTTACAAAAGGTATTTCTTCCAAATTTGTTAAGTATGAGTACTTCCGAAGAGAAACTTTCCCTCGGATGATATCTTTGTTTATCTTCCGAAGGAAACTTTTCTACACTTTTTTTATCTTCGGAAAAGTTTTAAGCCTCGGAAGAACATTTAAAGTGTTATCAAATCTATTTCTGAAGTGATAAAACCTTTCATTTGGAAAACCTTCTTACTCTTGGAAGTAAGATTATCTTACCATCGGAAGTAAGTTTGCTTCGGAAGATATTACACTAAGAAGACTCATATTCTCGGAAAAAGCCTTACTGTGTAACGTAAATATTTGGGGCCCCCACTCTATAAAAAGGTAAAGATTTTATTAATGATGTCGGAATATTCAAATGACCTATCCATACCGCCCCTATCAAATCATACCCCAAACTGTTGTTTCACCTTATCGATCCGTCATTTTACTCCATTTAAATACTTCCGACTTCTCTCCTTAATCTTTTTACCCATTTACAATCCCTAAGTGTTCTTCATCTTCACTCTCACTCTCTCAATTTACCTTACCCTTTCCGAATTTTTACACAATGGCCCTAAATCCCCAGCATAACCAAGTAGCACTCCTTGATTATTCACAGGATGCCAACTTCTCTGAAATCATTTAGTTTTTGATCCAGTCCACCTACTACACAATTCTCATTGCTAGCCCACTGTTTACTCCAACCATATGGCCGAATTTTGGGTAAATGGTTAGATTGACATCCTAAACAGAGTTAGGGTTATCAGGTCAAGGATCTGTGGCCAAGAGTTAATCATATCTGAACAAACAATCAAGGAGCACTTAGAGCTTCATGATGAAGGCTCTCCTATTGAATTCCCCAAAACTGATTTAGAGGACACATATGTTCAAATTGGATATGGAGGTGATGTAAGCAGGTCAACCGTCTACAAGTTCAACTTTTCCTACAACTGGAAATTCCTGCTTCACATAGTTCTTTATTATCTATCTAACAAGTCAGGGGGTAAGGATCAGATTCCCTATGATTAGGATGCCTAGTTCATGGGTTGGTAAAGGATCTTTGGTTTAACTATTCAAGATTTATGCTAAACAACCTCAGAGGAAACCTTCAAAGGGAGACATTCTACACGTATCCCAGGTTTATTCATCATATAATCAATTGTGAGTTGGATCAGGATAAGCTTGTCTGTGCAGCTACTCTTCCTATCCCTCACATTAGGCCAGGCATCTTCAAGACTTTGAAGAGGGTGTCCACCAACTTCACTAGAAGACATACTGCACTTTTTCTAGGAATGATTGAGCAAATAGCTCCTGGTGACATCCCTGTACACCCCATAGGTGATGAACCCACACTTGTAATAACCACTTCAATGCCAATTCTTCCTTCCCATCCCATTAAATATACATATCTAAGAAGCTCCAAGCAAACCCTTATTCAATCTTCTCTGATTGAACAAGCCCCCCCTATTCAATCCAAAAAGGCTAGAGTGCAAGAATAGGCTCCTACTCAGTCTAAGGTCCAACCATCCTTCACACTTGACCTAAATATGTATATTAAGTCTCCTCAGTCTCAATTCCATAAGCCCTAAACCTAAACTGAAAGCCCTCAGGGTGAGTCACTATACTCCCTGAGCAACTAAAAAGGGACAACCAAATCATAGGCTCTATACCTCTAAATATTGATCATGGTCCCAGGGTCATTAGGCATAACCTCCATATCCTTTAATGGCATACTAACCGGTACTAATGAAGACTTCATGTTCCTCCAAGGCCATGATGTTGATCTACAACACCAATCTAAAGATCAACTGAGCCTAGAGAAACCTCTGACTTCTAGCCCCCATCAGAAAAGCCAAACTGAGATGAGTCCCACTGATGTGGAGGGGACTCATGTAGATTCAGCTGCCACTACTAAGAGGGTCTCATTAGACACTCAGGACAGTGGTAACATGACTAAGACTAAATCTGCGATAACTTTTCCTGGTGATGACTCTGAAAGAGACATCACATCACAGAGGAAACCAGGATGCCAAGAAACCACATCTGGTGATGAAGATGAACATACACGCTATGTTATCTCATCTCCCCGTGCTTCTTTTAAAGAAGATGAGGGGAGTATGCAACTCATCATAAGAGGCCTACTTTCTAAAGTCTCAAACCTTAAATCTAAGGTTAAAACTTTAGAGGTTAGGTTTGCCACTCAGCAACTAGAGATTGCATATCTCAAGGCTCAACTAGCTGAGACATAGATTCAGATATCTGTTAGGCATGTACCAGTTCAAGTCTCTCTGACTTCTTCCTCTAGCTCATCAAGATCTCAAGATGATGCTATCAAAAAGGGGAGAATGTTTAGAGTGAAACATATGTGGAGCAAAGCTTGATTCTTCCAACACTTTCTCCAACATATCCTGCTCAACAACCAACTGTTTTCCCCTAGCAACGTCCTATCATTCTTCAAGTGGACCCAAAGATGCTCATGGATCTTAACAGATTCTTAACTAAGTTCCTACTGAGTTCCTCACTTGAACAACCATGTCCAGATGTTGTTATGGCATACTTTGGAACTAAAGAGCTTCAAAGGTTGAATGCAACACCTACCACTAAGGAAGGAGATGGTCAACCTAAGGTCAACATTGAACCTGAGATTGATTCCGAAGGGGATATAGGGACTGATGGCACAGCAACTGAATCAGTTAGGATAGGTAGTGCAATCCTACTAACTTCTGAACCTGAAGTCCAAGCTGCAGAATGGTTATCTTTTTTATCTGATGATCTATTTATCACAGTGGCAATTCTTGAACTAGCCTTTGAGGTAAATAGGGAAAACTTTCTCAAAACTCCTCTTACTCAAAAACCATCATCACAACAAGCTCAAATCACCACTCACAAACCTAAATCCTCTTCATCAGAGTCTGCAAAGGCTCAAGCTTCCAAAGACTTAAAAGGTAAAAGGAAGATGACTATGGAAGAACTGTTAGAGGAGGAAAGAGGAGAAGATTAAACAAAAAGGTAGACTCATCACTGGAAAGCTATTTGCTACAAGTAGTAAAGCAGCTGAGGCAGCCCAGGAGGCTATCAACAATAAGAAAAGGGTGGAGATTATTGACAAAATTGTCAATCTTGGAGTAGTAAATCAAGATGTGCTTCTCTTACCACGTGATGAGCTGGTGGAGTTAGAAAAGGCAACCCTGCTGCAAAAAGAATAAGAGGAAGTAGCAAGGTTGGCCTTAGAAGAGGAAGAGAAAAGAAAGAAAGAGGAAGCTGAGCAACAGCTGAGAAGTGAAAGGAAAACCTTCTAATGTTCTAGGGAATACTTTTTTTAAGAACTAATTCCCCATGACAACGGCATGATCTTGTGGCTTTTACACAAAGAACAAGAACAAATGGATAAGGAGAGGAAAAAGGCGGCTAGAGAAAAGCTCAGGGAAAAGAAGAAGAAGAAAAAGAACAAGTTATAGCGGCTAAGAACATGGGTGACAAAGCATGGATGAAAGCATATCTCAGAGCCCATGGCTTCTCTGGCAGACAAGTTAGCCCCATGTCTGATAAGTCCCTACAACGGCATGTCAGTGACATCAAGGCTGACCTTCGCTCAGGAAAAAGAAAGGAGGTTTACCCAAGTTCTCAAAGCACAACATCCAAACCTACACCTCAACCTCAACCCCAACCTAAACCTGATCAACACCCTTTTGCATCCCAATAAAAACTGAACCAACCACTGAACCCTACACACCTGAAGCTACACCATCAGCCATACTCTCATCCTTATCTATTACTTCATAACAACCACCTCCACTACCCATTCTAAAACCCAAAACACTTCCTAGAAATCAACCCTCTTCTACTGAACAATCAACCACCCACTTATCACCCAAGCCACCCTCTAAGTTAAGTAAACCTCTGACCTTGGAGAAAATCAAGGAAATTAGGAAAAGGCTCATTAATTTTACTACTCTGAGTGAAATCTCCTGTGAAGAGGAGTCCATCAAATTCACATTCATTGATGGCTCTTCTAGTTCCCTCATAAGAGAGACATTTCTTGATTTGCCCAGGGGAACTCTAGAGCAGGCACTTCAACTCTTGGTAACTAACTCTGATTCACTCAATGAAGAAGAAAAGAAGCTGAGAATAAGACTGCTGACTCTCTTGGACACCAGGAAGGGGAACAAGCTACCAAATCAACCCCTCATTCCCAGGAAGAGAATTGTCCAATGGAGGTTTGAAGACACTTCTCATAACTTTGTTGTGGAAAAATAGATTGGTGCAGTCAACTGACGTAACATTTCATCTCTTCTACACTCAAGCAGATTTGATATTGGTGAGTTAGTAGAAAAGCCATTCTCCAATCCCTCCAACTCTCAGACAGCTGCTCATATTTGGAATCATCAAAGCAACCTTCACCTTGCTGAGTTGACTGTAAGAGCAAGGATTGAAGAAAAGTTGAAACAAAAAAAGAAGGTAGAAAAGGAAGGGTCAATCAAGGGAAAGACTTTCCTATAAATGGTTGAAGGACCTAAAATGGAACCTATAGTTAGATGGGAGTATGACTATAACTCCCGTCAACTGACTCTCTTCTAAGGGCCATAACAAAAGGTACATGTTATCCAAAGTAATAGACTAGATCTGTTATCTACAAAGGATTTGTACTAACTTTTTAGCACCACTTCTGGAAAGAACAAAGAGATAGACAAATACTTACTTTCTCCGACGCTGAAAGTTTTTAGAAGCAGAAGACAATGATGTTTTGGTTGCATCATCCTAGGAGGAGTTGGTTGGATCATGTAAGGCTAGTGCAACCAAAACAACACTTAGAACAATTTTGGTACAATTGACAAAGACTTCCAAAGGCAAAGCTACACTTCCTAAGATTAATTAAGAAGAACTTCCTAAGAAAGAACTCTGTCTTTTAAAAACAATATGATGCCATCTTCTGAAGGCAAACACTTGGAAGACTTGAAGGCAAAATACTTTCGAAGCATGAAGTTGTTGATACATATTCATGTACCTAGTTTATGTTCTGAAATCTAAAAGTCTTTCATGTCTTATACATGTGTAATAAAATGTAATGAAGTGATTGATTATATATAAAATGTATTGTGATGGTTATATGTGATTGATTTTGTCATGTTATATTTATATTGATTGTGATTCACATATACGAACTATCTATATAGGTTTGATGATTGTTTTACATAGTTCTAAGTCATTAAGAACTTAGAAATGTGTTTAACTTAGTCATGTGGGCATTCATGCTAATGGACCATACTTATGGCCCATACGCATGAATGAACCATGCTTATGGACCAGTCGCA
>BJCO01560976.1:0-16062 GCA_018326465.1 Flaveria floridana
TTTTGCTGCTGGAAGAAGGTAGATATCACAGCTTATTCAAGCTGTGATTTTATGTACGTTTTTGTATGTTCATAGCTTGTTTAATCCACATAAATGATCCTTATTGTTATGGGTTTGTTTATTTGTATATTAGTCATCATAAAACATGGATTTTCAGATTTAAAATCATGTTTTACATACAAATATATCCGCTGCGTTTTTCTGAAATACTAAGAGGATAAAACGGATTTATCTTCAAACAAACCCGTCATAATTCGGTTCAGAAAGCAGGGCAAGTTGAGCCCGAGGTATATAGGCCCTTTCCGAATCATTGCTCGAGTAGGAGAGGTGGCCTATAGATTGGAGTTACCAGATGAGTTAAGTGGAATTCACCCGACCTTCCACGTATCTCATCTGAGAAAGTGTTTGGGAGATGAAGATATGATTGTTCCACTGGAGGATATCGAAATAGATGAACGGCTCAATTATGTGGAACAACCAGTGGCAATTATCGATAGAAAAGAGAAGAGGCTGAGAAATAAGGTGGTTCCTCTTGTGCGTGTACAGTGGAGGCACAGGAAGGGATCTGAATCAACGTGGAAGACAGAAGAGGAAATGAGACAGCGTTACCCACGCTTGTTCGAGGAATAACAGGTTTCAGGAACGAAACCTAAATAAGGGGGTGGACTTGTAACACCCGGTTATTCATTTTAAAGCCGACGAAAGAAGAAAAAGGAAATAAAAGTCCGAAGTCGGGGGACCAAACCCGCCAACGCGCGAAAGAAGGGCAAATGGGGGCATGTTAAGGGAGGGGGCAGCCATCTCCCCTCCCCACACTTGCAAATTCAGCCAAAAAGAAAGAGAGGAGAGAAAGAAGAGAGAAAGAAGAGAAAAGGAGAGGAAAGTGGTGGTTCGGGCTCAAAATTTGTCGTGTAGCTAGTCCAAACATAGCTCTTCATCTTCTCCTTCTTTGTGTGAGTTCTAGGACCCCTCATTTACCTGTTTTCAACCGATTTTGGGGCTGGAACACATATAAACCCGTTTTTGAAATGTGTATGTTTAACCTATTTGGGTGTGATTGTGTATAGTGCGTTTAGAGTGTGATCAGAAAAAGCATGTCTTCTCTGTCCTCAGAAGAAATCAGTTTTTAGTCTTTGGTCTCTGAATACTTTGTCCTTGAAGCTTTGGACGACTTCATCTTTGGCTTCGGAAGATTTTACACTTAGAATATTTTCTATGAGGAGTGTAAAACTTCCAAATTATGAATACTTTGTCCTTGAAACTTCGGAAGACTTCATCTTTGGTTTCGGAAGATTTTACACTTAGAATATTTTTTATGAGGAGTGTAAAACTTCCGAATTAACTTCTACAATGTACGTCATGCATGCATGCTGGAAACTCTTTGGTTGTTTTGGTTGCATCAGCCTTTCCAATATAACCTTACAAGTTTTATATATAACTATAAAATACACACATAAATTACTTCATTTGAATTATATGTATAACTATATATATATATAATATACTCAATAAATATATAATATACTATATATATATAATTATAACGTCATCTGGTTCTTAAATTCGGTCCGACCACCAAACCAGTAAGGCATCTGGTTCGACGTCCGATCCTGTTCAACCAGTATATAACATTAAATATGAAAAGGGTTTATATTAAATTAATTCTATTCTCAAAAGACATAGTAATAAATATCAACTAGTGTTTTACTCCGACGCGCGTTACGTGTCCTAAAAACAAGGTAAACCGACGGTCAGACATATATTTCCATCAACATAGCCAAAACCTAACAGTTTTAGCCGGAGCCAACGTATGTCAACGTCGGTCAGAACCGAGCCAAGGGAACCTACACCAGTTTTCATGTATCATCACAACTACAAAACATCAGATGAACACACACATGTCCATCATCATCGACATTAAAACTATCTCTTGAAACTGGATGTTCGTCAATGTTTTTATCAAGAAAATCATCATCAACATCAGCAAGGCAAGGCAAGGCAACAAACAATAGTTTTATGGATAAACACCCAAAAAAAGATCAATGGCTAGCTGCTACCCGCCAACTCAACCTACCAACCAATAGGAGCCAACGCTATTAACGACAACGAAGCCCTCACCGCCAGAGAGACCTAAAGTAGCGGCAACACTTGGCACCGGCGGCTTCAACGTAGATCATCGGAAGAACAAATACGACCGACCACTATCACAATCGACAAACGTAAGGGAACCGCCGCCTGCTCCACCTCGACTACAGACGAGAAGCAGAACAGCAACAGAACCCATAACCGCGGCCACGTGAAGAGCGGACCAAAAGAAATGAACACCGTGAAAATGTAACCACCACCGTCGCCTTTGCCATCGCTGGCCACCACCAACACACCCACAAAATCCACTGGTTCTATTTCCGACCACCACCCTACAAACTGATTTAAACCATATTTAGAGCCAATAGTTGACAAAAAAACAACCTAACCGATCGGAAACGCAACCGGAACAAACTTGACAGACCTAATTTGTCATAGGTTGCGTGAGAATCATCGATCTACATAGATTTGAGACATGCAAGCCTTGATCAATTCATCAAAGCGTCCCAAAACCTAATGACATATCAAGGATTGATTAGTTCATCACCTACGGGTTCGGTCGCCACCACCACTGATGTCATCCAGTCAGGGTGGCTAGCCGAAGGTGATGGCCAACACCACTATATAGTCGTCACTTTCTACCTCCATGTAGCTCTCGAATATAATTTTCTCCATCTCTTTCTCTCTTACTTTCTTTCTCTAAATTTTGAAACTGAAAGTATGAATGTATGTGTGAAGTTATGGATTGAGAACAGTGTTTTAGAGACCGGATCAGACCGGCCGGTCCGACCGGCCGGTCCGACCGGTTCGACCGGGGATCGGTCCGGTGGCCGGTCCGGTCTGATATGGATCGTTTTTTAGTGGTCGATCCGGCTGATTCGTCCCGAACCGCTGGTCAGACCTGGAAACCGGACCGGTTCGGACCGGTTTTGGTATTTTTTTAATGGGTAAAAACGGGGTCTTAAACCATAAATTAATACGTTGGATATACAAATATAGTTAAATTTTATATATAACTATAAAATACATATATAAAACATAAAACATATATAAATTACTAATATTTAATTACATATATAATTATAGTTAAATCCGGTCCAACCGGCCCGACCACCAAATCAGTAAGTCGTCCGGTTCGACGTCTGATCCGGTTCTAAAAACATTAATTGAGAATGAAGAATCAAAAAGGAAGATGTGTGTACAGTGAAAAGCCACGTGTGCCAGGCTTTAAAACCACCCGCACAGACCAATCACATGCAACCATCTATCAAAATTACTATTCATTTTATTTTGTTTTTAAATATATAGGTAAATTATAAATTCAACAATAACGGGTAAGTAAGGTTACATCACTCTTTATTAGTTAATTGAAAATTAAAGTTGATTTGATGTTAGATGATGATAATCATAAAAAAGTTGATTTAAATGACGTAACATAAGAATAGAAAAACTGTAAATGAGGTTAAAAATAAAAGAAGAACATAAAAAAAATTGGTGTAAAAACTATTGAAATAATATCATCTATAAGAAGTTATATTAAGTCACTAAAATACTAATATAACATTACAGATTGGTCAACATCAATTTAATTTGTTTTATGTCTAACATAACATTTAATTAGTGGTTTGAAAACTAAAGTTACCCAAGAATACATTAATTTTTATTTGAGACGTTGATATACTACTGGTATCCAAAGTAATTTGCAATTTTGCATTTAAATCGTTTTTAGTCCATTTAAACAAAACACATACAATGATTTCAAGACATGTCGAGTTAAAAATACGTATTATTCTAATTTTTAAAATTACAAAAAAATATTTTTCTAAGACAGATTTTATCCAAATTAATAGAAGCGAAACAAAAATAATAATTTAATGGCTTGCTATGTGGTTTTCAAATTTAGAAAACTTCAACATAACATCTACCTATCTATACTAATATTAGCCTTAGTAAACCCACACGTGTTAAATAAATAAATTATTAAATATAATAAAATATTTTTATCTATAAAATAATATACTAAGATAAAATATGATTGAAACTACATATAAGTAAACACTATAAATAATAAAATATGATATCAACTTTTTAAACTTTTTTTTTATTTTTCAAAAAATAAATTAAACATGCTATTTCAAAACAAACCATTTAAAAATGTCACTTTTAAAAAATTTTTTACAGTAACTCCCAATTTTAATTATTTTTTTATTTATAAAATTTTTACTTTTTAAAAACTAATTTTAAAGTATTTCATATTTTTAAAAAGGGTTTGATGTTTTAGAAATAGTTTTTTTTGTAAAAATTTGTTTCTTTAGAAATAACATTAATAAAAAAAATCTATTTTTAGTTTATTAAAAACTATTTTTAATATATAATATGATTAATAATTAATGTAGTTATTTAATAATAGAGAGAAGCGGAAAAGTTTTGATGAAAATAAATATGGTGTTGCTATGTGTCACATTTAGTTACTTTTTTATTAAAATAGAGAGATAAGAAATTTTTTAGAAGTCACATGGTATAATTCTAGTCCTCCTAAATTTTATTTTCTCGTTTTTATCTCCTAATAAATATCACATTAACTACTAGTGGTATTATTTGATTCGTTTTCATATCAAATTTTTTATTAAATTAAAAAGAGATCTTTCTACAAATGCAATTTCTAAAGAAATAACTTTTATAAAATAAGAATTGTTTTAAAAAAATATTAAACTTTTTTAAAAACACAATATATTTTTAAACTTATGTTTTCTAAAAAAATAAAATTCTTATGAAATAAAAATAATTAAAACTCAAAGTTTAAAGAAATTATTAAAAATTATAGTTTTTTAAAAATGGATTATTTTAAAACGGTTTATTTAAAAACCAATTGCTTTTAGAAAAAAAACATTTAACAAAAGTTTAAAAAATGACATTGTCATTTTATCACTTGTACGTAATATCAATCATGTCTTAATCAAAAGACCGTTCTATAATTTATTAATTTTGTTAATGACTATTAATATTTTATTTATTCAACCCCTTGTAATACACGGGATATTAACATAGTATTTAATATTTCAGTCATCCGCTTAATAAACTTCAAAAACTACACATATAATTAATACCCATACCACAAAGCCTTCCGCCTTAGTGGTAGTCTCATAGCTTCCTAAATAAGAAATATTTGAGTTTTAAGTCTTGCTTAGGGTAAAAATAAATTTTGAGAGTGCATTCCCGACTAAGAAACGAATAAGTGAATCCGATTATTATAACACATATCCTTCAAACCAGAGGCGTACAATTGCAGTTCAAACAAAATTAATATTTATAGACAACTAGTATTAATCCCCCATGTTGTAGTGATGGCGTAAAACCATACCAGATAGCACTAATTTCACACCACTATCAGTGATCATAAACACTAGAAAAATCATATTAAAAAAATAAAAACGGAAAAAATAATACCAAACGGAAAGTATACGTAAAAACGTTGAACCGTGCACGTGAAAAAATAGAAAAAAATCTTGCTTTTTTTAAGAACATCATTTTACACATATGTAATACTTGAAATTACACATGTGTAAAACATGATTTACTCATGTGTAAAACGGGATTTACACATATGTAATGTCAAATTTACACATGTGCAAATAACAGGTGGATGATTTTTTTTAAAATATATCAATATGGTAGGCGTTGAAAATATAAAAAAATATTAAAATTAATGGCGAATTTTTTTTGAAAAAATAATGTAGTGAAAAAAATTGTGAATGTTTAAAAAAAAGATGAAAGTGACATGTAACTTGTACGTGACTAAAATGTGTGGTTGATATTGATTCATAGAGTTCCCATAAACAAAGATGGTGCTCAAGATAACTCTATCCTAATATATAATTTATAATAATTAGAAATAGATGTTCCTTAAAGTTGTGTTATATAAGACAAACCTAGCATTCGAGACTCTCACAGTGTAAAATCTGGAGAGCGCGAGGTCAAACTTAACATAAATTATGCATCCTTACATTGTGTTTTTACCAAATGTTATTTTCATAACTTGAACTTATTACCTTTCAGGTCATATTAGATAACCTTACCGCTGCTTTAAGGTTCGTAGCAGCAAGGGTTGTGTTCCTAAAATAGAAATGTGTCTTCTTGGTGAAAATTGTGGGTTATTTGTGGCATGTTTCAAAAGTAGTGTGCAAAAAAGCTACGATGTGAAGAAGACAAAAACCAGGGAATCTTGATTCATTATTAAAAGCAAGAAATAAAATCAATTTAGGATGTTTTGTTCTCTCTCTCTCTCTCAAGGGACGACGATCTTTGAGTTGAAATCGATGATCTAATACTCTATTTCACCATCTTCTCACAGGTATTTCATTGTTTTCTTGCTCAGTACTCTCTCTTCTCTGTCAGACCCTTAATTTCTTTAATCTTTCATCACTTTTTGTTTTTAACCAAAGTCAAATCTTGAATTTTTCACGCCCAAACTCAGCTGAATTCGCAACCCTTTTGAGACCACTGCGTCACTCGATCGACAATCATGACTCTTGTTGAGAATGGTGTGTCGAACAATCGGGTCGAATCGAACGATGTTGATCAGTCGAAATCATCGATTTCGAGGTCCAATGATCACTTTCACCAGCAGCAGCAGAAGAACATGACGCCTAATGGAAACGGGGGTTTGAATCACCACCATCATCAGTCGAAGATGAACGGTGGTGATCGTCGTGATCATGAGGATGAGGGTTTAAAGAAGGAAATGAGGGATTTGGCTGAAATGTTGTCGAAATTGAACCCTATGGCTGAGGAATTTGTGCCCCCTTCACTCGCGAACAACAGTTTCAACGCGCCGCTGCTTCTGCCGCCGGCTGCCGGAGCTCCGTTTGGTTACTCCGCCGTGAATGATTTCCTGATGCAAGCTAACCAAACCCCTTTTCCCAACATCAATGGTGTGAATACTAGAAGGGTATGTACTCATTTTCATTTCATTCACTGTGTTTGCTGATGATTGTTTTTTTATTGTTTGTAAGATTATGTGTTTTTGGTGCTGATTGTTTTGTGTTTGTAACATTGATGGTTAGAAGAAGGGGAACTTTAATCATGGGAAACGAAGAATGAATAACAGAACCAACATGGCTCAACGAGAAGATGTCATTAGGAGGACCGTTCATGTGTCTGATATCGATCAACAGGTGAATCTTGTTTCGTAGTTTTCTAAATTTGATTGATTATTATTGTTGTTGTTTGCTTATTTGATATGTACATGAATCTAGGTAACTGAAGAACAGCTTGCAGCCCTCTTTATTAACTGTGGACAGGTAAATATGTTAACCGAATCATAATACGATTGATGTCTGTTGTTTTGACGTTTTGTTAGTGATATTTAATGATTATAACTGATTGTTTGTTTGATACTTTTAGGTTGTGGATTGTCGCATATGTGGCGACCCTAATTCTGTACTTCGTTTTGCTTTCATCGAGTTTACTGATGAGGGTACATAAACATAACCTTATATACTCGATTAAGTATATTTAATCTATGTTTCGTGTTACATCGTGGGTTTATAATGTTATTGCAGAAGGTGCAAGGAATGCATTGAGTCTTGCTGGAACTATGCTTGGTTACTACCCAGTTAGGGTTCTTCCTTCAAAAACTGCAATCGCACCAGTAAATCCAACGTTTTTACCCCGGGTGAGCTTCTTGTACTTTGCGACTTTTACATATGGATATCTTTACAAATGTATGGTTTGCTAAATCCATTCTTGCCTTTCTTGTGTGTCTAGTCTGAAGATGAAAGGGAAATGTGTGCAAGAACTATCTATTGTACGAACATTGATAAGAAGGTAAGTAAAATGATATTCCCTGTTTTAATATTAATAGTGTTTATTTCACAAATAACAATTTACTTTCTCATACATTCCAAATGTGACAATTTACTATATTTTGTGCCTCAGTCACTGAAAGATGGTTTCTTATCCCATTTGAAACAAATTTTAACCTGTAAACTGGTTTAGCATGTACACTTATCTGGTAAGGTGACGTGAATTTTTATCATTTGGCGTCTTCTTTTAGCTAATTACGACGGCATGTCAAGTGATGTGTATTTATGTTTCATATGTTTTATCTGTTATTTATTTAAGCATCTTTTTAACATGTACTATTTAAATATAAAGTTTAACTTTTTTTTAAGTCACTCATTATTGTATAAAATCCATGATTTTCTATTATATATATGAATTTATATATCAGTTGCCATTATATGAACTTTAGTGATATTTTCTTTTAATTACTGTATGAACTTTATGAATATTGTTCTTCATATCTTCTTTAAATGTGTCCCTCTATTGATATCACCACCAGACCCTATTCGACGACACATCACACACTCTAAATCTGTAACAAGAAATTGAAACCCTAAGCAAGGGTTATCAAGCCCAAGAAGTAGAAGTGGTGAGAAAATCACAAACAAAAATAGTCCCAAGCGATTATTAATAGCCAACGGAGGAAGACACCAGACTTGCTAAATGATTTCAACCCACACAAAAAAAGCTGCAACTGACTTGAAAACAGAAGGGAATAAGATGAAAGGAATTAAGAGGGATGTGGTGGGTGGTTGGGGGTTGGATATGGCTGAGCTGGATGGTGGCAGTGCGGCAAATGGCGACAACAGTGCTGCTCATCAAGAAGGAGAGAGTGTATTACTAATATATTGGTTTAAGAAGTCTGCAATGTGTAATCTGTTCACAATAATGATAATAACAAAAATAATAATACTAATTATATATATAAAAGGTGACAGGTCAGCACCACATCAGATTATTAGATGAACAAAATACCAAATGATCAGAAAATGTGAAGTCAGATCCATGTCACCTGCCAACTAAGCAGTTTTACCTGTTTAGTTGGTTTCCAGGTTACCCCATTTTCTAACGGGACAAAAGAAACTCAATGGCACTGAGATACAAAATTTAGCATATTGGCCCATTGGGACATATGAAAAAGTACATTGCTGCTCTATGTAATAAATCACATTGGTTATTATGCTTGCATATATGTAATCTTTATTTTGTTTGAACAGGTTACTCAGGCAGATGTTAAACTCTTTTTTGAATCGTTTTGTGGAGAGGTTTGTAGGTTATCTATATATCTGATAACTGAAATTATATTTGCTACTTTAATTGTTAATTGTATTTTATTGAATTTATTGTTTCATAGGTTTATCGTTTGAGGCTGCTAGGAGACTATCATCACTCAACTCGAATTGCATTTGTGGAGTTTGTGATGGTAATTATTATTATTTTTACTTTTTAGCTGTTTTAAAGATATGCGCATTACATTTGTTTTACAAGATAACGTTACACCTTAAAAAGGGAGCTTGTCTTTATACTATAAATGAGCTGAGTAAGTTTGATCTTTATAGATTGATATGTAGAAATACTAGCAGAAGTTGCATATATTTTGTATCTGCTTAAAAAGATTAAAATTTGATTTTGCTGAAGATAAATAGATTTCTTTTACTACAAGGTCACGCATTGTATTTTTTTATTTTTTACAAGTGTGAGAACCCGTCAACGGAAAATGGGCCCCATCATACCCTGCTAACTGGTCAAACCATTTGGTAGTTTTAACAACATGCTTTTTAAAATATCAAACGAGTTTCATCAATGTCCCACCTATGTCACTCAAGTGTTTCTGTGTCCATACTCCTTAGCAAGTCTGACAAGTTCCAAGGACTCTTAACATTTATGTGAAAAATGGCTTCAAAGAGGCAATGCCAGTTTCATACGCTGACATGGCATCCGATCTTTATATAATGCTGATGTGGCTGAGGTCTATATGGTTGATAACATGGAAGTTTTTATATTTTCTATTTTCAGTGCCATAATTCCTTATGTTTATGTCAGAGCCAGTAATTTATACAAACACAAATTAAAACACTGATACCTGTTTGTTTTTTAAGTTCAAATTTTATGAGCAAGTTGTTACGGAAAGGGTTATAGATTTTGTTAAATATGCCATCTTTTTATGACTTTTAAAGGTTATACATGGTAATTTTACATTTTCTACAGGTGAAATGAATCTTTATAATTAACTAATTTGGCGTGAGTTGGATTTTGCAGGCTGAGAGTGCAATTGCAGCACTGAACTGTAGCGGTGCAGTATTGGGAACGTTGCCAATAAGGTGATATTTTTCCCATTTTCAAACTGAATATTGCAAACCTGTATGTCACTGACATGATTTATGGTTTATGATGATGATGCAGGGTTAGCCCTTCTAAGACCCCGGTTCGTCCACGTGCACCTCGCCCTACCATGCACTGAACACACTTTCCCATCAATCTCACCATATCAATATCTAAATATACACACGACTGTTATGTTTCTGGTGTTTGTTGAATTCATTCGGGTTCAAGTATCTGTTTGAAATGTAGATTTAGGATGGAAGTTTGAGGCTGGACTCTGAGTCTTCTTAGTTACTGGTTTGTCACTAAGAACCGAGACGGTTTTCGATGATTTCATTATGAAAGTTGTTTTAAGTTAACTTTGCTGTTCATTGTGTGTTTCTTGGATCTTTTTCATCTTAAAATGGAAGAGGAATGAGCAAACATGAAGTAAATACAAATCATAAGTTGATTTGTTTCAATGGGATATTCTGGTAGTAAGTGGTGTAATCTTCAACCGAAAGATTGTGGGTTTTAGTGCTGAAGGATGCAATGATTTTATCTTCTAGTTGTTACTCTTTGTTTTCGTTTTAATTTGGAATCTTTACATCATAAGTTATGGCAACTATTTTAAATAATATCTTTTGGTTTTCTGAGAACAAAAATATAAGTCAACTGGTAGTTTTTATAATAGTGTCTATTTTCAATATTATCTTTTAATTTGGCTGTTACAATTTTTTTTTTAAATTTATGGCAATTATTCACAATACATTTGGGTTTTTTAAGAAAAAATAAATATTAGTCAACTGGTATTTAATTTTTTTTCAGATAAAATCATCACCTGATATACAAAAGAGAATAAATGCCAAAACAAGGGTAATTTATGCTATCAGATTTGACAATTTATAATACATAAAGATTATAAGAAAATGAGGGGTCACCAATAGAAGTTATGCTGATGTTGATAAAATTAGACGGATAATGACATGATATTATCTATATAATAAAAGAAAGTTATTTTAATAAAGCAAAATGACTTTTCAAAAAAGTTCAGTAGTTGGTCTAATATAAAATAATTTTAAAATACTTTTTTAGCAATCTGCTACAAGTAATTAGAATGTGACACCTATTAGATTGTCATGTTAACCTTAATAAAATAAAAACACATCTTAAATACACGTTTCTATTAAATCATAGTAATTAATAACAATTAAATAGTTTGTTAGCAATTTCCTACAATATAATATAAACTCATAACAAAGGTACCCTGTTTTTTATTCATTCTCTCGTGTACATCCTTTTTTTATTCTTGTGACTATCTAAACCGTTTAATATATAAAACTCCATAAAAATATACATATGCAATTTGAATTAGAATTAAAAAAAAACTTAAAGTAAAGTTTGAAAGTTAATAAGACATAATAAAACGTTTTATATTAAACTCTAGACTAAGAGATTATCCTTAAATAATTTTTTACTCTTGTGAATAATTATTATCATAACTAATCATATGAATATCTTCAATTTGAGCTATACAAGATGATAGAATAACCAGCCTTTCATCCGATTAAAGTTTCCTCTTTATAATTGAGTAATTAACCATCTTCTCCTTTTCATATAGATAACCATCTAATTTTAATTAAACTCCTTTTTTTATTAATAAGTATCATTTAACGTAATTTGACATGCTACTTACAATTATTAATTTATACCTAGCTTAATATATTTAATTAATGATAATGATTATGGTTTGGTTGACAATTTGACAATAGATCGCTAGTCGAGTTTGTGTGGTTTAAAGCAGATTATATGATAACGGTTCTCTTGGTAAAAATAAATATTTTGTTTATTTGGTATGCCATTATGCCAACCTTGAGAATATCATGACACATGTTTTTTCATGTATGATTTTCAAAAGACAATCATTTTTTAGCGTTAGAGCTGGCGTAAAGTTTTTATGAGCAGAAAAAGCATTAAGCTTCAACTTATTTTTTACCGAAGGCAAGATCGCTTGGAGTCGAATATCCCGTTCTTGAGATTGATTGATTGAAGGTTTTGATTATGAGAGATGCATAAGTTGATTGATAGATGTTAAGAGTCTTTTGGAGATTATTGGATGATTGTTTGTGATATATAACAACTAATAAATCAAAGTGATAATCAAGGTTTAACCTGAGTGTTTTAACCCAAGTGTTTTTCAATCCCTACTTGATAAATATGATATTATCAAGTCATGAAGGGATGCACAATATTGCACACCATCAGAGTTGCTTTATTGGTCTTCTATGTAAAAAGCTTAAACACAGCAAAATGGGAAGCTAAAAATCAATAACTAAGCGAAATTTCTAACAAAATTTTGTGTTAATTTCATCATATTATCAATAATACAAACCACAAAACAAGGTTCAACTCTTGAATCTGATGCTTCTGCTGATAGTATTGATTCCAGAAACTTCCCCGCCATAAGGACCCGACGGCTTCCTGACATCCCGCACCTGCCCTTTCCTCGCAACTTCTTTCTTCTTGTGTTTCACCTGCACACGTAGCATTCGCACGGCACAAGTGTATAAATTGAAAAACAGAGCTTTAAACACACAAAAATAAGACCTGTTATCATTACAACTTGTTTTGAATGTAACATACCTTGTACTTCTTTCTTGGGTTTTTAAGATCCTTGTTGCGCTTACGGGTCAACCCTCTATTCTTCTCCATCTGAATCAAACCCAAAAAAATAAGTTGTATTCAAGGAAAATAATGTATGCATACGTGCTAGCATAAACGCCAATAATATTTACCTCATAATTGATGAGACGTTTTCCATCTAGTTGAGTTTCTGGTGTTGCAAGAACTGAAGGCGCGGTTCTACAAAACCAAAATTGAATATTTTCATTATGCTTGCACAATTTTTACAATGCCACAGAAAAACATGTGACAGTTTCATTATACATGATTTATAAATAACAAGGAAACGATAAAAAAATACCTGGAGTATTTCTGTGATTTAGCAGCTAATTTTGCATCACGTTTTAATTTGGTTTGTGTGTATAGATCAGATTCTGAGTCAGTATCACCATCATCAGTCTCAGCATCTTCATTATCATCTGCAGGGGTTTCATGGTCGTTTTCTTGATGATCATCATCAGAGTGAACTCCAGCATTTGTCAGAACCCGCATTTCATGTTTTCTTCGCCTTTCTCCAATGTCATCTCGTTTGGGTAAATCATCATCTCCAGATATAACCTTCAAACATTAGTATATGTTTTTCAGTCACGATCTAATGAAACTTAAATATTAAATAAAAAACATTTGATATAGAGGTACTTACTCTCGGTTTTTTCATCTGGGTTACAAGCTGAGACAGCCTGTTTGAAGATTTACTTTGATTTCCTTCGGTATCAAAAGTATCATCATCAAAATCATCATGTGTCTCCAACTTTCTGCTCAATCAAAAGTATCATCATCAAAATCATCATGTATCATCATCAAAATCTTTAGTGTATTAAAGATACATTTTAAAACAAAAACGATTGACATAATAGATTAAAAAGTACCCGTTTAATGGTTTTAGATTCTTCTTAACCCCATTAGTTTTTGTTGCTTTTAAGTTTAACACGCCTTTCTGCTTCAGTTTCTCCTCAAGTGCAGCTCTTACTTTCAACATTTCCACACTCTGCAACCCAATTCGCTCACTCTCACGCTTACGTTTTCCTCCATTATCATGACCCAATGCAGAATCCTTCTTCAGTTCCACACAAGGCTAAACATGAGAAAAAAGTTAGCATAATATTTGAAAAAGATATTAACAGAATGTTTATATATATACTAACTTCTATTTGTGTTTCGGTGATATTTGAATTATTGACTAAAGCAACAGAGTCAACTGCTGCTATCTCCATGGAAGAATCTTCTGTTTTAGTAGTAGCATGGTTCTTGAGAAAATCTTCAATGTCCAGTGATAAATTTTCGTCAAGTGGTTTCATCTGCCATCAAATAACACTTCAGGTGATCAGCAGACTTCTTATAGATATTATCAAAGATACAAAAAGGATAAATTTAACAACTAACCTTATCTAACAAGTTTTTAATCTCCACGATGCGAGCAAGAACAGGGTGATCACGAACTGGATGACCTTCGGATTTGAGAAGAAGATGAAACGTGATTGCTTGACAATATGACAGTAGAAGTTGTTTCTTCACCTCCATATATTGTATGCCATTTTTATTTATATTTTTTTCTTCTTTCAGCTACATGAGAAAGTTGGACTTCAATTTCTTAAAAAAATGATAACCGGATAGCGGTCATCAAAGATAAATACTGATATAAACTAAAGATTACCAAGAGAATCTTTAGAACACAAAACGAATTATGTCTAAAGTAAATAGATGACTTGCATCACAGCGAAAAATAATAAAAAAAAAAATTCCAAGTTCAACTTCCAGCTACTATTTGCGGAACAGAAGACTTCATGTCATCAGCTAGAAGCAAATTTTCTTAGTTTTGGTTTCAAGCTACGATAATATGTCTTTAAGTTGTAAGCCTTACTAAAACTCTAAAAGAATGTACACGAGAAACTTTTATGCATTTTCCCAATAAAATATCTACATATTTTGTCCCACTTTCTCTGTAACCCAATTCCTGGTAGAAGAAATATGCTTTATTCATAATCTTAAAATCTTATTGCATCACAAGTGCTATATCAAAGCAAATGCAGCTGTTTGATATTCATGATTTATATTTTATACCATTGATATAGTATCACAGGCACAAATGAATCTAATACGTGAATTTCATCCATTTTTGTTTAATTGTGATTTAAATGAAGGTAAATAAGTGTTGCATAAAAAACAGGATTAAACAGAAGCAGGGTGAAAATCACAAAAGTCAACAGTACAAAGTCTTAGCAGAGGGCTAAGTTACTGACTAAAGATCATCGGCAAATATCATGAGTCAAATTAGGTAAAACTGTAGAAGCTTGTTGCCCTGGACTTGGTGTAGGGCTAAATGTTCCCTAGTCCAGAAACTTGAATTTTCAAGACACGGAAAATTCTATTGAGTCAAACCATTTTCAAATGCGTTTGACCTGTATTTCGCTATTTGGCCCTATGGCGCCTATAACAATCTTTATTGCGATAAACACTCCTCACTCACCCCATTAATTACCTATTCTCTCTTAATACTCTACTATGAGACTCAATCATATCAGTTATAAGTCTGTTTCCTCTCCATTCACTCAATTTAAAATTTAAATCATACCACAATAAACCTCATGGTCGAATGATTTCCTTCTAGCACTGAATCTTTTCTTGTTAGAAAAAAAAGCAGCAGGTTAGTCCAATGTTAATGAACCTATTATGTTGGAAGTATTTTTGATCTACCCACTATTTTGAAAACTAAATAAGCAGTTAATAAAAAAAATACCTTGCTTAAAACTGGTTCAACTTTGGTCTCAAGCTGCTCAACGGCTTCTTTTAACTCTGACAACAAACCAACTAATTCTGGAGCTGAACTGTGAAGCAAAAGAATGTTCAAGAAAAGTTCAAGCTACATTATTATTCAATAGAAAAATGCAAAAAGCACCGTCTTCTAAATGCAAATTGAAAAAAAAAACTCACTTGTATACAATATCCATTTGTTCTTCTTTCGACAAAGCATTGGGATCCTTTATAACTACCTCAGTGTCAGTTTCATCTTGGGCATCATGGCCTACAGTAGCTTTTGATTGGCCTTTTCCCTTACTCAAATTCTGATAAAATAAGCAGAGGTTTGATCTACTATAAGCAACAAGTTTCAATTATCTAGCAGATATTATAACATATCTAAAATATATACCT
>BJCO01561102.1:0-14502 GCA_018326465.1 Flaveria floridana
AGAAGAAAACCGATATGCATGGAAACTTGGATACTTATAAAGCTAGACTTGTAGCAAAGGGTTTCACTCAAACTCAAGGGGTTGACTATGATGAAACTTTCTCACCTGTTGCGATGCTAAAATCTATTAGGATATTGTTTGCCGTAGCTGCTCATTATGATTATGAGATTTGGCAAATAGATGTCAAAACCGCTTTCCTAAATGGATATCTTGAGGAAGATGCCTATATGGTTCAGCCTGAATGTTTTGTCTATCCAAAACATCCTAACAAAGTATGCATGTTAAAGAAATCAATCTATTGATTGAAACAAGCATCGAGAAGTTGGAATCACCGTTTTGATAAAGAAGTAATTAAATTTGGATTCATCAAGAACTCTAATGAAGCTTGTAAATATAAGAAAGCTAGTAGGAGCATCCTCACTTTCCTAGTATTGTATGTTGATGACATACTACTATTTTGTAATGACATTCCAACCTCAAAAGGTGTAAAAACCTGGCTTGGAAGTTGTTTTTCCATCAAGGATCTTGGTGAGGCCGCCTATATTCTGGGAATAAAGATCTATAGGGATAGATCAAGGCAGTTGATTGGTTTAAATCAAAGTGCATTCATTGATAAGAACTTTAAAAGGTTCAAGATGGAAAACTCTAAGGAAGGTAAGGTACCTATTCAAAGAGGAATGATATTGAGTACGACTCAATGTCCAAGCTCAAAGGATGAGCAAGATAAAATGAAGGCAATCCCATACGCATCTGCTATTGGATCCATCATGTATGCAATGATATGCACTCGGCCGGACGTTTCATGCGCCTTAAGCATAACAAGTCGATACCAGTAAAATCCTGGAAGCAGTCATTGGATGGTTGTTAAGAACATACTTAAGTACCTAAGGAGGACCAAAGATATGTTTCTAATCTATGGATCTGGTGATGAGGAACTGGTTGTAAAAGGTTACACGGATGCAAGTTTTCAAACCGATCGTGATGATTCACGATCAAAATCAGGATACATTTTCATTTTGAATGGAGGAGCTGTCTCTTGGAAGAGCTCTAAACAGGATGTGGTGGCTTTATCAACTACAGAATCTGAATATGTCGCCGCCTCATTGGTAGCTCAAGAAGCTGCATGGTTGAAGAAATTCATTGCCAATCTAGGGGTTGTCCCTTCCATTTAGGACACCCTAGAGATTTTTTGTTATAACAAGGGTGCGATTGCTCAAATCAAGGAACCACGTGCTCATCAAAAGACTAGGCACATTGAGCGGAGATTCAACTACATACGAGATGAAGTTGAGAAAGGAAAGATATGTATTCGCAAAGTTCACTCATATCAAAATATTGCGGATCCTCTTATGAAGCTCTTAGAAAAGGCAAAGCATGAAGGTCATACATGTGCCATAGGACTTTGATATTCAAGTTATTGGATTTGATCTGTAGTTTTGGATTTGATCTGTAATTTCATATTTGGATATTTGGAACTCCCTTACTACTTGAATAAAATTATTTGGTCATAATATTTCAATGAATGTTCCAATTTAGCATGTTTAATCCATTGGTAAATTGTTTACGCTAAATGTTCGTAGTCGTTCATACTTGTCGGAACAAGTATGAGGGTAACATTATTATGAATTTGGATTAGTGGATATTCATAAGAAATGAATATAGAGCAAATGGTTGCTACAAAAGTTCATAGATATTTATGGGATGCAAATATTGGACTGACCCGCATCTCAAATTTTACTACATGGAATCTTCTAGAATGATCATAAGTAAATTTGAGTAAAGCCGAATATCATTTGGTATCCTCAGACCTGAGATACATATTGGGTTTTGATATTCATCAAGTGTTATACCTTGAGCTAGTTCTTCACCGTCCTGAAATAATGAACAGTACGTAAGGCTATGTTCAGGCATGACACGAGGTGTTTGTGAGAAACGTATGTAGTCAAGGTGGAATTTGTTCCTCTTATTCGTTGAGAGCAAGATGTCTAAGGCCTGATTAAGTTAAATCAACAAGGAATGATCATTTTGTGTCCGTGGATTTAACATGACATCAAAAGGATAAATGATTAATTCACCTAAATTATTTCAAGTGGGATACTTGAATGGGATGATGTTATTGAATGGCTATAAGTCATGCGTATTAAGGGTAGTAAACCGTTGTTAGGCGGTATTTACTACTTGCATCAATTTTCTATGAATCTTGTGCAAGTGGGAGATTGTTGGAGTCTATATGCCTAAGACACGTAGAATATTGATGCGGTTAGTACGCTATGATCCAAGTCAGGTTATACCCAATAACAAGCTTTGCAAACATAAACAATTATTTAATTGATGATATGATCATGCAATTAAATAATCACACCAAATTTAGAAAATAGGTTTTCTAAATATTGCATTTGTAGTGGAACAAATTATAAGAATATTTTGTTGATGAATTTTATTATTTGTATTGTTATTTAAATAGGTTTAAGTGACATTAAATAATAAAATGAAAGAATCATTTAAATTAAAAAGGGGTTTAATTTAAATAATGTACATGACCTTTTTAATGTGTGTTTTTTTAAAAAGTTTTGGGTGGGAAAACACCTTCTAGATGGCTGATTTTCGGCCTCACTATGGTCCAATGAGATCATTTACTTTTGTCTTGAAAACACACATGAGAAGGAGTGTGCATGTGACCCTTTTCACACACATCATTTCACACAAAAACTCTCTCTCTCTCCAAATACTCTCTCGGCCAGCAGCATCAAATATAGAGGGTTTTGGAATGATTTTGGTGTTCATCTCCCTAGCAAGAAGGTGTTTGCTATAGTGCTTGGGATATACAAGCTTGAGAGGACCTCGTTTTGGTGCCTTGGTCATTTTCTTAGTCTATATCATCCTCCATATCCACCCATTTGCTGCTGGAAGGTAGTTCATGGTAGCTTCTTTATGGTTGTCCATATTGTATGTTTATGTGTTTCTATAGCTAGTTATATTCACATATAAAGATCCTTTGTTCCTGGGTTTGTTTGCAACTTTATAATATCAAAATAGAACTTTATTTTTCAGTTCATAAATTATGTTATAAAGTTCATTTCCGCTGTGTGTTTCACAATGTTTAAATGGTTAAACTATGTTTATGTTCTAACAAACCCAACACTAACAGCCTCATCACCATATGACTAAGCGCTGATAGCTATTCCTCTACCCCACTAGGAGGTAAAGGTGAGCTAGATGGATAGGGAGGGAAAGATGATGGTGCTGCTGGATGGCTAGTGGTGGTGGCAGTGGTGAAGATTGGGGGTGGTATAGATGAAGGTCGTGGTGGAGTGGGTATGGTAGATATGGTGGTAGATGGGATGGCGGTAGTGATGGTAGGTGGAGTGGTGGTGGTAGGTGGAGTAGTGGTAGTAGGTGGAGAGGTGGAGGTGGTGGTAGTAGTGGTGGTGGTGATGAAGTTCAACCTCCTCTTCTTTTTCTTCAACCCATGTAGCTGAGCCATCCTTTTCTTCATCGATCCCTTCGAGTAGGATGCTCCCCCTGGAACACTGCTTGGCTGATCGGGAGCAAAAGTAGGATCAGTGTTAGCCTCTCCCGACTCGCCAGGGCGTTCACCAACCGCCTGGAGCCCTCGCTCGGTGGCAACCACCTTGCTGCCTACTGTTCGAGTTAGGGGCTCCTCATCAGTATCCTCCTCCTCATCAGGTTGGAAATCCTAATGGAATCCTACAGCCTCTTTCTCCTCGTGTATGGGTGCTGGGGATGCTATATTAGCAGTGGGGGCCCTCAATTGGGCGTGCCCTACATCTCCACCATCCCCGCTGTCGTTGTCATCGGAGTCATCTACAGGGAGCTCCAACTGCTCAACATCCAAATCACTGTCTACATGATGCCATTTAAGCCTCCCCGGAGCCACATAGTCCACCTTGGCAAGATGGCCTATGAGTCTCTTTACCGGGGGCTTGACCTGCTTTCCCCGGTAAACCTTCATATGACCCAGCGTATCATCCATAATATCTGATGTCACAGCGTCATGGCTCTCCTTTGGCAGCGAGGGTAGCTTCTCGTCAAAGATCATCTGTAAGAACCTAGGGCACATGCAGAAACCCTCTTTGCCCTTCGTCTCCAAGTTCTCTATCAAATAAGAGAAGATCATGCTAGAAAAACTGAAGGGGTGTTTCAGAACCAGGGCCACATAGGCATTTCGAATCTGGTCTGATAGGTCATCAAACCCAGCCCTTTGTGACGCTAGGTACTTAAGGATGACGTGTGCCAAGTACTTATACTGGGGACACAGGTTGCTCTTGTTGAGCACCCCTGCGATGATATCCCCAGCGTACTTATCCTCATGAAGCACCCTCTCACCGTAAGTGGATGAAGTCTGGTAGGGTGGTCTGTATCAACACCCAACCCAAGTACACGCTGAATGTCTTCAGCGGTGATCTCAATACCAATACAAAGATAGAGCTCCTTATGCGGTACGGCTCACTTGATCGATCAACCAATGCATTCTCCCAGAAGGCCTGTTGTATAGACCTGTAAGGGGTGCATGGTGTAGAAATAGCCTGGTGGATCCTAGATCGCCTAAGGAAAGCGATGATCCCTGCAAACTCGGCCCCATTCCGAGTTGTGGAGTCTAAGTGAGCACAGATGTTGTGATTCGGGTTGAAAGACCATCTATCAGCCATCACTCTGTAACACAAGACACATAAACATTAGATAATCGCACGACACAAATCAGATCTAATTAAATTGGTTGAATTCATTCTGTTTCATTTATGCAATTGAACCATCCAACTGTGTTCAATCGGTTGTCCTATCATGCGACTGGATTCAATCTAGTGAATAAATAGGCGACTGAGTTCATTCATATGGTCTATTCGGCCAATTGATCCATTCGACCAGCTCAATCGTGCGATTGGAGTTCATCCTGGTGACCAGTCGCATGACCCACTGTTCGGTCGATTGAGATTTGAATCTTGACCAATTCTTGAAATTAAAAGTTGCGTAATGGCTCTTTAGACTCGCAATCACTTAACTAATAACTTTAATTTTAACCTTTTACTTGATTTAGTTAGGTTATTTGTCTAGTAAGTGGTTTGGTTCTTGTATGGGTCAAGATTCTTAAAGTTAGGGCACCATTTCATCCGATTTTAGTGAGATTTCATCATATTATACCTGCACAACAATCCACAATCGTCAGAATATCAATAGGAGTCAGAACTTTTGATCTAAAGAAATTTGGGCAGGGTAAAGGTAGTCAGTGCGAAATGAGGGCGATTAAGGTGTGATGAGTCGAATGCGATCGACTGAGGCCCTATTTATACTGAATCTGAGTTCAATCGGCCGACTGGACCGATTCGCTCGGTTCATTCGGGCGAATGGATCTCAGTCATGCGATTGGCTCAGTCGATCACCTTCAGTCAGTCAACTGAACTTCAGTCGGACGAATGACTCATTTTTACTGCTCCGTTTGGGTGATTGGCTCATTCTGGCAAGCCATTCAGGTGAATGGTTCATTCTAATGCTCCATTCGGCTGTTTAGTGCACGTGTATAGTCCATTCGTACGGTTGGTCCATACTCCTGGTCCAATCATGCGAATGGGTCATACTCATGACTTTGACTTTATGACCATTTCACAATTAATCCCCTTTTAACTTTAGAATAAACGTTATGAACATTTGATCATCTCAAACGTGATCATTTTAACTTGAAAAACTTTTGATCACTCAGACGTGATCCTTTTAAAACACTTTGTTACCTCAAACGTGATTTTTTTAAAACACTTTGCCACCTCAAACGTGACCCATTTACATTTGAAAACACGTGTGGTCACCTCAGACGTGACCCTTTTTGATGATGAAATTCCCTATCAACTTCCATGACATTGTGCGATGATTAACACACTAAATTGACAAAATTTAAATAAACTAAAAGAAATAAGAACTGAAATTCAAAATAAAAACATGTTTTTGTGATTTTATGAGGGTTAAATCCCAAAATGTAGATCTAAAGAATTCATTTTCTGAAAAAGCAGCTTCAATTCATTTAAATCATACATTGACCAATTCAATTTGGAATCATACAGGATATTCAAATCATTCGAGACAAGTTATCCAAAACTTTTGATGCTCTATTCTTGCTTTTCATCTAGAGTCATTAGCAAATTTAGGAAATCATACTAGTACTATTAGGTCCCCACATTGATTTGGACTTTCAAGAATTGTAGCCATGATGATTGTCAATATACTTGTCCTCATAAATCCATACACAAACTTTCAACATAGATTGGTGATAGTTTGAGGTTTTAATATTTCAACAAGCATTTGTGGATCCCACACTTATATGGTAATCAACATTCCTCAGGAGTTTTTTGAGCGGTCTCAGGGTAGTGTCCAAGAAGAAACTATTCATAGAGCTTTCAAAGAGAAGCCAAGCCTCAGGTCAGTGCCATCGCACAGCAGAGAGGCGGCAAACAACAATGAATTCTAGAATATCTAGGTTCTGCTTATCCTCAGGTCAGTGCCACCACACAGCAGAGAGGCACATAACCTAACTTCTTGTTTGAACAATTTCATTCTTTTTGCACAGATCTCACCAACATCATAAGTTATTAGTTTGATTGCTTTTAGATTTTTTTTCATGTGCTTTTGCTCATACTTTGGTCTTACGCACACATTCGTGTCGTTTATTTTGCTCGTCACCCCTTATTGGAATCTTGTTGATTGTGTTAACCAGTGATAAGGTGTTAACCCACAGCTAGTCAAATATTTTAGTTTAATCTTCAGATCACCAAAAAGGTCTAGTCATCTATTGTGTTGAATCTACCGCCATATCATCTGTGGTCTAGCAACCTCTAGGTCTACTTTCTTTGTGTTACCTTAGTTGAAATATCCGATAATAATAATTATAATAATAATAATAACAATAATAATAATAATAATAATAATGATGATGATAATTAAAATAATAATATTAATAATAATAATAATAATAATAATAATAATAATAATAATAATAATAATAATAATAATAATAATAATAATAATAATAATGAAAAATAAAGATTTACAACAATCAAACTTTTAACTCTCCACGTGCGTACTAATTTCAAGCTTTAAATTAGCGTTTGAATTGTTCTTCTAGAATGTCTCATCCCATCCAATCATATCAACTGGCAACAACACCTAACTTCCGAATAGATTGGGATTATAACGTCATCTTGAACAGTCTCATCCTTGTGTTAAATACATCTGAAAGCCATGTATTAATTCACGTAAACATTAACAAATATCATCTCTCGCTCCCTTCAAGTTGTTGCTGCATTACCAAGCCACCTGCAAACCACCATCAAAACCAACATTCAGAAATCGGTGATTCGTTTGATTGGTTGTCTCTGCACCGCCACCGCGACAACTACCATTATCGTCATACAATAGCTATTCAGTCTCTTCTCCGAAAATCCGTACGATCAGGTACTATTATACGAGTCTATTCCTTCTTTTGAGTCTGTTTTTATGAATCTTTAATTGAAGTTATTTCTCTTTCGGCAACGTACGCAGCTCCGTGTCGACATCGTTGCTGCCTCATGGTCGTCGTTAGCCATAACATGTTGGATTCTGGATCATCTTGTTCGGTAGTTTAACTAAGGTAAAAATTTGATGCCTTCTCTTTTAGTTCTGAATGTTCTTAAACCACCGACTTGTTCCAGCGAGCAAACCTCTTTAAAGATTAGTGATTAGGAAAGTTTGAATGAAAGAAGATTACGAACACAAACTAATTTCCCGTAAAACTCCACTGTTGTTGGCTTGGGTTCCATTATATGTGTTAATTAGTATATGGTTAAAATACTATTTATAAGGATGTTAAATTAAAATGTCATATTTATACATGTGTATATTTGTATATATCACTGTTAATAACTCAACACCATCATGACTAAATATAGAAAGTGATATAATGGAAAATAAAATAGAATATGTAATCTTAATAAAGATATCATAAAAGATACATATACAAATTTGTCATCCACAATGAGTTATTACGGAAAAATTAAAAAAAACAAACGAATTGTTCTGAGGTAAATGAAAGTTTATTAAGTTGGACTTTTATCACAAGTTATACAGTAAATGAATAATGATGACATTTTATATATATAAATGTATATATATGTTTGAACTTTACAAATTGTTTTATATACAGGTGGTTAACGTAAGTTAGGAAAATAATTCAAAATACTATTGAGATTAATATTTAATAAGTAAAGACTATAAAATAAGTTTTATATTAAGTTATTAAAAATTACTCAATTAGTGAATTAAACATTTATGGCCTTATTCAACAAATCTAATTTGGATTATAAATAACATATGGGTTCTTAGACGTCGACATTCGTTCGATTTACATATAATTTAAGGTACGGATTCCGACCCTTCTCTCTCGTCGCATGAATACCTCTTTTTCGTGTTCTCTATCTTTGAATTTGTGATGTAATTATTGAAATCTATATTGTTGTTACAAGTGTTGAATCGTATAGTTGGCATTGTTTGCATGCGATAAGATTTAATTGCTTTGTACTCATCGTCGCATGCTCCTAATATTATTGATTATTAGTTATGGTTAGTGATAATTCGCAAGAGTTATGAACCTTAGTGTAACTTATTGTGTTATATTGGTTCGATTGTATCGTATACTTGACCTCCATACCCGAGCACATCAACCTATGGGGACATAGGGCGTCATTGTGGCACAAGTGACGTGCTCATTCTATGACAGAGCGATTAGACCACGGCGTCTCTACATTATAGTTATGTGCTAAGTTGTTGCACTTATTGATTAGTGTTAAAGGAGGCGTATGGATCGATCCTAGGATATCATTGTTATTGTTATTGGTGAGATAGTTAGGTGTGTGTGTCCACATTCTTATCTCACTTATTGGTGCATTAGAACTACAGCTAATGTACATATTGTTAATTGTTTATTGTCATCGGCTCATATGGGTATTCCTTTCTAGATGATCATTATTATTTGATTTCTACTTGATCATCTTGCTGTTATCGTTATTGATCATTGTATTGCTATTGTTTACTTTCGTTATTGAGCATTCTTTGGATCAGCCGTGTTTTCTTTTGTTGGTTTCTCTTATGTTTATAATAGGTGCTCCAGGGCTCAAGGGAAGGAGTGAAGAGAGTTAACTCAAGAGTTAGGATGAGAACATTTGGATTAATAAGACTGAATAGTATTTTAATTTTAAGACTTTATTTCAATTATTTGGACCAATGTAAGGATTGAATGTTTCTTAGTACTTCAATTTTATTATTTGTGAAACTCTGATTACTGTTTGTGTGACACGTCAACCCTACTCAGGTTGGGGTGTTACAGTATGGTATCAGAGCCAGGTTCCATCTTGTAGAAAACTTAAACTAAATAATTAAGACATGTGAGGATTGGGTAGACATTGGGTTGAGTTCTCTACATATGATATTATTTTCTATTTCCCTTTGTTTTGACTAATTTAATATGTTTCATTCTAGATGCCTCCCCGTCGCACTTCACGAAATTCTAGCGGGTCGGATGGACCTGATCCAAATCTTATCGGTGCTATGACTCAAGCACTTACTGCTATACTACCGACTTTGATTGATGCAGTACGAAATCCAAACCCAAATCCGAACCCCAATCCAAACCCAAATCCAAACCCAAATCCGAACCCCAATCCAAACCCAAATCCAAACCCAGATCCGAACCAGAATCCAAACCCGACTAGTGCAGATGTTTGGCTAGCGCGGTTTCAAAAGGAAAAACCGCGATCCTTCACTAAGGCGGCTACACCTACAGTGGCCAAAGACTGGATTGCTCACATTGAGAAAATTTTCACTGTGCTTAGAGTTGATCAACAATACAGGGCGGGTTTAGCTGCTTATAAGGTGGAGGAAGATGCTCAAGTATTGTGGGAAAATGTGGTGGCTGAAAGAGGAGGAGAACAGTTCGTTGAGACCCTATCGTGGAATGACTTTCGTGCCATCTTCTTCGACAAGTACTTTACTAATGTGGATAAAGCAGCATATAGACGAGAATACGATAACATCCGTCAACGAAATGATGAGTCACTCACTGATTTTACAGACCGATTTTACCGACTGTTGGGATTCTTAGGTGCTTTTGCTGGACCACCTGAAGAACGTGCCGAAAAGTATCAATGGGCAGTATGTGATCGGATTCGTAAGGCTATTATTCACTCCACTTTCAACAACGTTGAGGAAGCAGTCAGGGCTGCAAAAAAGGTAGACCTCAAAAGAAAGGAATTTCTATACAAATTTGAGAATAATAGGAAGCGGAGTAGAGATAAGACTCGTAATCAGGCTGGCGGAGAGTCATCTCAAGGATCTGACCGAAATGGAAATGATCGTCAGAAAAATCAAGCATCGGGGAAGAACACTAAGCCATGGCATGGTAAGACTCCAAGTCAAGGTCAAATGATGCCCTATGTAACCAATTGCAGCTCAACCGGTGAATCAAAACGGCAATCCTTCTAAACATCCGATATGTACTCATTGCGGAAAACATCATCCCGGAATTTACCATCGACTTACAGGAGCTTGTCTTGGTTGCGGGGATATGGGGCATAGGGTTAGTCAATGCCCAAAGGTGAGGAACCGACCTGAGAATGCTGCTAAGAGAGCTAATGCGCCACCCACTACCGGAGGTCGAGTATTCGCACTAACTGCAGGGGAAGCTGCTAATACTCCAGGTACATTTTTTGTACAGTTCCTTTCTAATAATCATAATCTACCTTCATTAATTCTAGTTTCTACAGTAATTGGTATCTCATTAGTTATCAATACATAGGTATGATTTGTGGTGTACTTCATTATGGTGACTATGATATTTCTGTATTGTTTGATACTGGCTCTACACACTCGATAGTATCTCATCTATTCACTAAGCGCCTTATGATCATGCCTAGTGCTCTAGAGCCTATATTGGTGATTTCTACTCCTGTTGGAGAATAGATTGTCATTTCTCAAGTGTACCAAAACTGTCCTATTGAGATCAAATCAGTTCGTTAGAGAGGCTGACCTATTTCCTATGTACATGGGTGATTTTGATATTATACTCGGCATGGATTGGTTAACACGACACAGAGTCACCATAGAGTGTCAAACTTGTCGTGTGCTATTTGGTGACCCTATGAATCCTGATTTAGTTTACCAAGGGAGCCTACCTCGGAAGTCTCTCAAAATCATCTCTGCTTTGAAGGCCCAAAAGCTTATGTCCCATGGATGTGAGGGATTTTTAGCTGCTATCAAAGATACATCAGTGGATACTGCTCGTATTGAAGACTTTCCTATTGTTCGAGAATTCTCTGATGTTTTTCCTGAAGAACTACCAGGGTTACCCCCTGAGCGTGAAGTGGAGTTTACTATTGATTTAATTCCTGTGGCTGGACGTATTTCTAAGGCACCTTATCGGATGGCCCCAGTAGAGTTGAAGGAATTAAAAGAACAACTGCAGGAACTATTACAACTCGGATTCATTAGAACAAGTGTTTCACCATGGGGAGCACCTGTATTATTCGTGAAGAAGAAAGATGGTAGTATGTGTCTACGCATTAACTATCGAGAGCTTAATAACATTACTATCCAGAACCGCTATCCATTACCGCGTATTGACGATCTCTTCTATCAACTACAAGGAGCAAAGTTTTTCTCCAAGATCGACCTCAGATCAGGATACCATCAATTGAGGATCCGAGACGAAGATGTTCCTAAGACAGCATTTCTCACTCGTTACGGTCACTACAAGTTTCTAGTCATGCCTTTCGGCTTGACCAATGCCCTAGCTGTCTTTATGGACCTCATGAACAGAGTGTTCCATGAATATTTGGACCGCTTTGTAATTGTTTTTATCGATGACATCTTGGTATTCTCTAAAAGTAGAGAGGAGCATGAAGACCACCTTCGTATGATTTTGGAGACCTTACACTAAAAGAAGCTATATGCTAAATTTTCTAAGTGCGACTTTTGGCTTGAACAAGTGGCATTTCTAGGCCATGTTGAATCAGCTGAAGGTATCACTATGGATCCAGCAAAGGTGGAAGCTATTACTAAGTGGCCGCGACCGACATCCGTCACTGAAGTTCGTAGTTTTCTTGGTTTAGCGAGCTACTACCGACGTTTTGTGGAAGGTTTCTCTCGTGTTTTATTGCCTCTAACTCAGCTTATGTGAAAGGGTGTAAAGTTTACTTTGAACGAGGATAGAGAAAAGAGTTTTGACGAATTGAAGAAAAGACTAGTATCCGCCTCTAATCTTACTTTACCCTCGGGTTCTGGCGGGTACCAAATTTATAGTGATGCATCAAAGAAAGGACTTGGATGTGTTCTTATGCAGTATGGTAAAGTTATTGCCTATGCTTCACGACAACTTAAACCGTATGAAGTAAATTACCCAACACATGACCTAGAGCTTGCAGCCGTAGTGTTTGCATTAAAGATTTGGAGACATTATTTATATGGAGAGACATGTGAAATCTTCAATGATCATAAGAGCCTTAAGTATATTTTTACTCAAAAAGAACTCAACATGAGGCAGAGGAGATCGTTAGAACTACTCAAGGATTACGACGCCAACATCTAGTACTATCCGGGCAAGGCGAATGTCGTGGTAGATGCTCTCAGCCGAAAGAGTGCCGGTGGAGTGGCATGTCTTCAAATCCAACCACAAGTTATCTCAGATCTTGATAGAATGGAAGTTGGATTACAGTTTGGTGAGTCTAACGGTTATCTAGCCAAGATGAGGATAGAATCTGATCTTATTACACGAATCAAGGAAGCTCAGAATCAAGATGGAGAACTATGGGTGATCTTACAAAATTTGAAGATAGGAAAGCAATCTGAGATTCTAGTTGATGAACAAGGAGTTATCTTGTGTGGGAATATATTATGTGTGCCAGATGATTCAACCCTTCGCGAATGCTTATTGGCAGAGGCACACAACTCACCTTTCTCTATTCACCCGAGAGCTACTAAGAAGTATAGAGATTTAAGGAAGAACTTTTGGTGGAGTGGTATGAAAGAAGATATAGCTAAGTATGTGAGCCACTATTTAACTTGTCAGCATGTAAAGATTGAGCATCAGAGAGCTAGTGGGTTACTGTAACCATTAGATATTCCTGTGTGGAAATGGGATGATATTTCCATAGACTTTGTTACAGGCCTACCAAAAACATTCAAGAAGAACGACGCCATTTGGTTCGTAGTGGATAGACTCACGAAATCAGCTCATTTCTTGCCCATTCAGCAGGTTACTCGGTTAGCAAATTACCAGAGGTATTCCTGCAAGATATCATTCGACTTCATAGCACACCATCATCGATTGTATGTGATAGAGATCCACATTTCACATCACGCTTTTGGAAGGGTTTCCAAAATGCTTGGGGAACAAAGTTAAGATTTAGCACTACTTTCCATCCGCAAACCGACGGACAGTCTGAACGCACTATTCAGACTTTGGAGGATATGCTTAGAGCATGTGCACTTGAATGGACCGGGAACTGGGATGAGTACTTATGCTTGGTTGAGTTTAAATATAATAACAGTTGGCAGGCTAGTATTGATATGGCCCCGTTTGAGCTTTTATATGGCCGAAAGTGTAGAGCACCAATATGCTGGAATGAGGTCGGAGAGAAGATAATCGAAGGACCGGAATTGGTTAGAGTTACTAATGATAAAGTTGCCATTGCCAGAGAGAAGTTGAAAGAAGCTCAAACTAGACAAAAGAGTTATGCCGATCAACATCGACGAGCCTTGGAATTTAAAGTTGGAGATCATGTGTTTCTCAAAGTGTCACCTTGTCGAGGCATACGTCGATTTGGAATAAAAGGAAAATTAAGTCCGCGTTTTATTGGTCCGTTTGAGATTCTTGAAAGGGTTGGAGAAGTCTAGTATCGTTTAGCATTGCCGCCACAACTCTCTCATGTGCATAACGTTTTTCATGTATCTTTATTGAGGGGATACAACTACCATCCGTTGCATGTTATTAGTTATCCTCTTCACACGATTCAAGAAGATCTTTCTTATGAATAAGAACCTGAAGCTATTATTGATCGTTAAGAACAAATTATGAGACGCAAGTCAATACCGTTCGTTAAAGTTTTATGGAAAAATCATTCTGAATGCGAGGCGACGTGGGAGAAAGAAGAAATGATTCGATTGCAATACCCATACCTATTCGACAACTAAGTGTATGTTCTCTAACCTTAGTTGTTTTTTTAAATACCCTATTCGTAAGTTGTAATTGTGTACTTACAAGCGTATTAGTTGCCCTCGAATTGTATTTTGAGGATTCATGCTACACTATCTAAAATTTCGAGGACGAAATTTTATTAAAAGGGGTAGAGTTGAAATATCCGATAATAATAAAAAAAAAATAATAATAATAATAATAATAATAATAATGATAATAATAATAATAATAATAATAATAATAATAATAATAATAATAATAATAATAATAATAAA
>BJCO01561294.1:0-15498 GCA_018326465.1 Flaveria floridana
CTATGAAATAACTTTTCATTTTTACTATAAATGCTTTTGCAAAGTAATACAACATTCATTACAAAACATCGTTTGTTTGCATTACAATACAAAAGCATTAAACTAAAGAATGTCATCCTAAAAGAGCTGAGTAGCCGCCTCGTGCCATCCTCAGCAACACTACCTGCCAACTGGAAACACATAAAAAGTCAGCGTTGCTAAGTGAGTTCTAGTTTTATAAAAAAACATACTTTACTTTTAGTAAAACCATTTCTTTACTGTCATGCTATCACACATCATACGTACACATAGATAATATCATTATTAGCTTCATCATTCCTTATCTTTTGCTTCTATATAGACCCAGTCAAACTTTACCCTATTCACGGCACGCAGCCATGATTATGGAGGTCGAGTGATAAGGATCTCGTTACGTACTTTATCATTATGTTTCCTCTGTTCATTACTTTCATTCGTTCATTCTTTAACTTTCATTTGTACGTTCATTACTTTTGATGACCTGTACATTACCCCGAACATTATGCACGAAGCGGGTAACTGAGCCCGAGGTCTTTCATAGACCTCGAACATTGTGCACGAAGCGGGCTCCAGTACCTAGGGAAGTACATTCATCACTTATCTTTCATCTTGCATTCTGGATCAATGCCATATCCTATACCCTGAACATTGTGCACGAAGCTGATGTTGGACCTGTGGTAATTAAATCATGAACATTGTGCACGAAGCTGATCCAGTCACCTAGGGCAAGCGGCAAGGATCCCGTACATATGGTCAATCACAAAGATTGGACCCCAGTGTGCATCCTTCGGGTAGCTAACCCGCACACCATTGAGCTAACACCTTCATTGGGTGTGGACCTCCATACATTTGCTTGCAAGCCTTTCCAACATTCATTTGTTCATTCATTAATTGCATGCATTCATTCATCATGTTCCTCTTTCATTATCTTTCACTTTACGTTATATAATACTTTCGTTTCGTTTATTAACATAACACGTAAAGCCACGATAAGATAAACATACGTTATAAATAGGAACATCAACATACACTATAGCATCATCATACAGGGCATCATCATACATACTTAACTTACATCATGCATAAACATGCAACATTATCATCGTCATGCCCTACATAACTTCTAAGATCCCAACGGTCATCTCTCATGTACCTATAGGAACTTCCACATCAAAACTTACATCTGTACTTTCTCCTGAGCATCAGTACTTTACCTATGTTCTTCCTCGGGTACAACAGCCCAATTTGGGCGAATGGGCATCCTTCAGTCGCATGGCCTTCATGCGACTGAACCTCATGCGATTGGACCTATGCGGATGAACACCAATGTAGATGAACATCCAGTCGTGCGAATGGACTCTCAATCGTGCGAATGAACACTATGCAAATGGACCTTATGTGAATGAACCTCATGCGAATGAGCACCTATGCGACTGGACCTCATGCGAATGAGCACCTATGCGACTAGACCTCATGCAAATGAGCACCTATGCGACTGGGCTCTCAGTCACATGACTCCCCATGCGACTGGACCCCCAGTCGTGCGAATGAACCTCAATCGTGCGACTGAACCCCAATCGCCCTCCAGTCGGCCGTATGGCCTTTAGTCGGTCGCCCAGCCCTAACTGATGCAGAATGCAGTCATCCCGAACCCAATCTGCCATTTTTGATCTCCAAGCGCATCCATACCTATTCTAAGCCTAAATCAACCATCCCAAACCATAGGAATGCATACTATGACTTCATCAAGCACACACAAGCCCAAGAACATACTCCAAACGCATCATACGCAACACTCCCAAATGGGTCAAACACACACACATACAAAAAACGGGTTTACTATATGTTCCAGCCCCAAATCAGTTGAAAACAAGTAAAATAGGGGTCCTAGAACTCACACAAACTATAAGAAGAAGAAGGGCTTCGTCTAGACTCGCTACTCGATGATTTTCGTGCTCGGATCCACCCGAACCAAGCTTTCTTCTCTCTTTTCTCTCTTTTCTCTTCTCTTCCTCTCTTTTGTTGCTAAAATGTGAGTGTGGGGAGAGGGTAAGGGCAGCTCTCTCCCTTCAAATATCCCAATTTACCCAACTTTCGCGCGTTGGCGAGTTTGGTCCCTCGACTTTGGACTTTATTTCTTTCCTTCCTTTGTCGGCTTCAAAATAGATAAATAGCCGGTGTTACAAGTCCACCCCCCTTAAATAGGCTTCGTCCCTGAAACCTTTTATTCCTCAAACAAACGTGAGTAATGATGTCTCATTTCTTCTTCGGTCTCCCACGTTGACTCAGATCCCATCTTGTGCCTCCACTGTACACGCACAAGAGGAACCACTTTATTTCTCAGCCTCTTCTCTTTTCGATCAATGATCGCCACTGGTTGCTCCATATAATTGAGCCGTTCGTCTACTTCGATATCCTCCAGTGGAACAATCATATCTTCATCTGCCAAACACTTCCTTAGATGAGATACGTGGAATGTCGGGTGAATTACACTTAGCTCATCTGGTAACTCCAATCTATAGGCCACCTCTCCTACCCGAGCAATGATTCGGAAAGGGCCTATATACCTCAGGCTCAACTTGCCCCGCTTTCTGAACCGAATGATACCCTTCCAAGGTGAGACCTTCAACATAACCCGGTCACCCACCTGGAACTCAATCGGTCTCCATCGTTTGTCAGCATACAACTTCTGTCTATCTTTGGCTGCCTTCATGAAGGCTTTGATCCTTTCAAGCTTTTCAGTCGTAGCCTCGATCACCTCGATCATGTGCGATTTTAACCCATGAGGGTTCACACACAGGGGGACCAGTCTAGGTGACTGAACCTATAGTACGAATGAGATCCTTGTCATTCGACCCTAGGATTTGTGCTAATTAGAAATGAGGCTTGGTGCCCGGAATGGTGGTTTCGGACCAAGGGATTTATGCCAACAGGCTTTGTGCCTAGAATGGTGGCTTCGGGCCATGGGCTTCGGGCCAATTAGTAAAGGATCTTTGTGCTCGGAATGGCGGTTTCGGACCGCGATAGGGGAAAAAGCCTGAAAGGATCTAGAGTTAGTACGAAACAAGCGAGATGATAAAGTATGAAACAAAAGAAGGGACTAAGCATGAAATGAACGTTAACAAAATATTATAATAAAGTACGAAACGGGATCCTTGTCATTCGACCTCAGAAATCATGGCTGCGTGCCATGAAGAGGGTAAAGCTTGATAGGATCTAGATAGAAGTGAAAGATAATAAATGATGTACGAAAAGTGCGATAAGTACGAAATGTACGATATGTACGAAACGAACGATGAAGGGAGATAATAAATATTACCTTGTTATACGTATGATGTGTGATCACGTGTGATAAAGAAAATGTTTTAATGAGCGAAAGGTAATATATGTTTTATAAAACTAGGACTCACTCAGCAATGCTGACTTTTTGTGTGTTTCCAGTTGGCATGTAATGATTGCTGAGGATGGCACGAGGCGACTACTTGGCTCATTTTTGGATGGCATTCTTTTCTATAATGCTTTTGCATTGTAATACAAACGAACGATATTTTGTAATGAACGATGTATTATTTTGCAAAACTGTTTATTTAAAGGAAATGAAATGTTTGTTTAAAGTGTTTCTGCTACATGATTTTAGTAAGGTTAATATAATTATATGTTTTAAGTGCGATGAATGACCATCTGTAAGCGTCCCAGGAACGGGGCCTTACAAGTTGGTATCAGAGCTATAGTTTAAGTGAAACGGGAAAATTTTCAAAATAAACCTAAACTTAAACTGAAAGTGGGACGGAAAGGGAAGGGGTGCCATTCTGAGTAGCTGCGTGTCATCAGGAATTTTCTACATGTTAACCAGTATTACATGCGCATGTTATGTGGTTTATGTGTTGTTTGTAGATTTAGATACTGATGTAGTCAGGACAGGTAATGCTCGGGGTATGAAGAGTAAAGTAAGTGGCTAATCATAACTGGCCATGGTAATTAGGGACTTACTGTACTGGACATAAACTGAACTATTCCCTTGAATGACCGTGTTGGTGTTTGAATCTTTCAGTGTGTGTTAGAGGATAGTCGGTGGTAGATCATCTAAAGCTTCGCGGGGTGGGCTTGGTGCTGCACCGCAGCCCAAAAGAGGAAGGCCTAGAGTTGAAAAGGTGGTTCATGAGGGACCCGAGACCCCTCATCCGGAGGGTGGAGATGAGAGCGCCAATTTGAGAGCCTCAGTAAAGGAGGCTGTTATGGAAGAAGTTGATCAGGTCATGCAGACGATTTTACCGTCTGTGGTGACTGAAGTTATTAAGGCTGTAAGGGAAGGAGAAAGAAGGGACGGGAACCGGTCCTCGGGAGGCCGGGAGCAACTGGAGACTGAGACGGTTCTCTCCAATGATGAAGAGGAGGAGGAAGAGCCTGTGCAGGAGCCGGCACGAGGCTGTAATTACAGGACATTTCAAAGGCGTAAGCCCCATACCTTTGATGGTAATGGCACTGTTGTTGCTGCTCACCGATGGGTGAGGGAAATGGAAGTTGTTCTAAATATCAGCGAGTGCCGAGAAGACTAGAAGGTGAAATTTGCTACCCACTCGTTTGTGGACTCGGCTCTATGTTGGTGGGACAATATTGTCCAAGCCGAAGGTAGTCGGGTAATTGGAAGGATGAAGTAGGTAGAGCTGAAAAGGTTGGTAATTGAGGAGTTCTGTCCTCACTGGGAGATGGACAAGGTGGAAAGGGAATTCCTACAGCTGGAGGTGGGAACAATGACGTATCAGCAATACACCACCAACTTCAATGAAATGGCACGGCTGGTGCCGGATCAAGTGAGGCCTCTGTCACGAAAGATTAAGAGGTACATCCAGGGCTTGCCGTTGGATATCCATAGACACATGATCGTTGCCCAAACGATCACGTTTAGGTCGGCGGTTGACCTAGCGGGGAGACTGTATGATGAGCGGGAAGTGGTGGTGGCTGAGGCGAGTAAGAAAGGTGGAGGTCACTGGAACTGGAATGGGAAAAGGTTTGGTCGGGGTGCTGCCTCGACGAGTAACAAGAGTGCACGGGTGGATGACCGCCGTGTAGCCATATCTGGTGCAGGGTCGAAAAGGTGTGGTAAATGCGGGAAGGATCATTCGGGAGAATGCAAATAGGGATCAAATATCTGCTTCAAGTATGGGAAGCCTGGTCATATAGCGAGAGACTATGGAGTTATGAGGTGTTATAACTGTGGGGAAAATGGTTATCTGAACAGGGATTGCTAGAAGCCAAGGGCTGAAAGTTCAGGAGCGAAGAAGGCTGGAAGAGAAGGGTAGAGGGCAAGCACCCGATCTTTCACGATGACTCGGGAGGAGGCTAGAACGGACCCTGATGTGGTGTCAGGTACATTTCTATTAAATAAAACTCTTGCATCTGTGTTATTTGATTCTAGAGCTAGTAGGAGTTTCATTTCTACCACCTTTTATGCTAAGTTGCCCGTTAGAAGTAGAAGTATTGATGAGCACTTCGACATAGAAACTGCTATAGGTAAGTATACCAGGATTTCTGAGGTGATAGAAGGCTGTGACATCGAATTAGAAGGTCATAAGTTTCCAGTTAGACCATTCATGATGACCTTAGGTGGTTTTGATGTAGTCCTTGGAATGGATTGGTTGGTGGACTATGAGGCGAACATTATGTGTCGCAAGAAGATGATTAGACTAACAGCGCCTGGCGGGAACTTGGTGACGGTTTACGGTGATCGAGTTACGACTATTCCGAAGGTGATTTCGATGGCGGTGGCCGGAAAGTGCATGAGGTGTGGATGTAGTGTCTACTTGGTCTATGTAAAGGATGTGGATACGCCAACACCACAACTGTCTAATGTACTAGTGGTGTGTGACTTTCCAGATGTGTTTCCCAAAGACTTACCAGGAGTGCCACTAGACCGTGAGATCGAGTTTCAGATCGATTTGATACTGGGTGCCCAACCTGTTGCCAAAGCACCGTATCGTTTGGCTCCGACTGAGATGAAAGAATTGATGGAGCAATTACAAGAGCTGCTTAATAAGGGATTTATTAGACCGAGTATCTCTCCTTGGGGTGCCCCAGTCTTATTCGTAAAGAAGAAAGATGGTTGTATGAGGATGTGTATAAACTATCGTGAGCTGAACAAGTTGACGGTGAAGAATCGGTACCCGTTACCGAGGATTGACGATTTGTTTGATCAGCTTCAAGGTGCCAGTTGGTTTTCAAGGATAGATCTTTGATCTGGCTACCATCACCTAAAGGTGAAAGAGCAGGATATTCCTAAAACAGCTTTTCGCACGCGTTATGGTCACTACGAGTTCCTTGTTATGTCATTTGGGTTAACCAACGCGCCAACTGCTTTTATGGACTTGATGAGCCGAGTGTGTCGGCCGATGTTGGATAAATCAGTGATTGTGTTTATTGATGATATCTTGATTTATTCGAAGAGCGAGATAGAGCATGCCGGTCACATTCGAGAGGTGTTGGAGACGTTGAGAAGGGAGAAGTTGTATGCCAAGTTCTCCAAATGCGCGTTTTGGTTGCGCGAGGTTCAATTCTTAGGTCATATGGTGAATCCGGAAGGGATTATGGTGGATCCGGCAAAGGTGAAAGCGGTGATGCAATGGAAGTCTCCAAAGACGCCATTCGAGATCCGTTGTTTCTTGGGTTTGGTGGGCTACTACCGAAGGTTTATTCAAGACTTCTCTAAGATCGCTTCTCCACTAACCAAGTTGACCCAGAAAGATGTGAAGCTTATGTGGGGTCAAGCTCAGGAGAAGGCATTTGAGGAATTGAAGGCAAGGTTGACTCAAGCTCCTGTATTGTCATTACCCGATGGAAGTGAAGATCTGGTGGTTTATTCTGATGCTTCCTACTCGGGGTTGGGGTGTGCGTTAATGCAGAGAGGAAAATTTATAGCCTACGCATCCTGATAGTTGAAGGTTCATGAGGTTAACTATCCTACTCATGATTTGGAGCTAGCAGCTGTGGTCTTTGAGTTAAAGATTTGGAGGCACTACCTGTATGGGACGAAGTGCACCGTATTCACTGACCACAAGAGTTTGAAGTACTTCTTCGAGCAAAAAGATTTGAATATGAGACAAACAAGATGGTTGGAGCTAATAGAAGATTATGATTGTGAGATCCATTATCATCCGGGTAAATCCAAGCGGTGGCGGATGCCCTTAGCCAAAAGAAAGACCCGATCCGATTCGGGTGAAAGCGTACCAACTGATTATGACCTCTGATGTGATGAAGCAAGTCAAAGAGTTTCAAGATGAGGCATTTAAAGAAGATCATCTTAACTCTGAAAGGATGAGAGGTCTGGTTGCGGAATTGGGTGAAAACACACTCGGTGTTAAAACCCGATTTGGGCGGATGTGGATTCCTCGTTTTGGGGATCTACGCGTATGGATGAAGCTCATAAGACTCGACTCTCTATTCACCCCGGTGCTACAAAGATGTATCAAGACATAAAGAAGGACTATTGGTGGCCGGGCATGAAGCGTGATATGGTGCAGTATGTGAGTAAATGCCTTACTTGTTTACAAGTGAAGGCCGAGCACAAGAAGATTCAACCGTTGGATATACCGGAGTGGAAATGGGAGCACATCACCATGGATTTTATTACGAAGCTACCGCGTACCATAAAAGGGTATGATGCTATATGGGTGATTGTTGATCGTTTGACGAAGAATGCTCACTTCCTACCAATTCGCAAGACATATTCATCTGAGAGGTTGGCGGATCTGTTCATTAAAGAGATCGTAACTCGTCATGGTGTGCCGGTGTCAATTGTGTCCGATCGTGACACCCGGTTTACATATAAATTTTGGAAGAAATTCCACGACGCAAAGGGGACGAGGTTACATATCAGTATGGCTTATCATCCACAGATGGATGGTCAGTTAGAAAGGATGATTCAGACGCTGGAGTATATGCTCCGGGCATGTGTCATTGATTTTGGAGGAAGTTGGGATGCCCACTTACTGTTAGTTGAGTTCTCATATAACAACAGTTATCATGCCAGTATTGGTATGCCTCCTTATGAGATGCTATACGGCAGGAGATATAGAACACCTGTTTGTTGGGGTGATATCGACCATAAAGAGTTAGGGAGCGTTGAAGTGGTCGAGGCTACGACTGAGAAGCCAGAAAGGATCAAGGCCTTCATGAAAGCAGCCAAAGACAGACAGAAGTTGTATGCTGATAAACAACATAGACCGATTTAGTTACAGGTGGCTGATAGAGTTATGTTGAAAGTCTCACCTTGGAAGGGTATCATTCGGTTCAGGAAGCAGGGCAAGCTGAGCCCCAGATACATAGGGCCTTTCCGAATCATTACTCGAGTAGGAGAGGTGGCCTATAGACTGGAGTTACCAGAAGAGTTAAGTGGAATTCATCCGACATTCCGCGTATCTCATCTGAGGAAATGATTGACAGATGAGGACATGGTTGTACCGCTGGAAGATATCGAGGTAGATGAATGGCTCAATTATGTGGAGTAACCAGTGGCGATCATTGACCGTAAAGAGAAGAGGTTAAGGAATAAAGTGGTTCCTCTTGTGCGTGTACAGTGGAAGCAATAAAAGGGATCTGAGTCTACGTGGGAGACTGAAGAAGAGATAAGACAGCATTACCCACGTTTGTTCGAGGAATAACAGGTTTTAGGGACGAAACCTATATTAGGGGGTGGACTTTTAACACCCGGTTATCTTCTTTTAAAGCCAAAGAAAGAAGAAGAAGAAAGAAAAATAAAGAAAAGAAATAAAGCCAAAAGTCGAGGGACCAAACTTGCTAAAACGGGAGAAGGTTTGGAAGAGTGGGGGGATTAAGAGGGAGAACAGCCCACACCCTCCCCAACACTCACAAAATTCATCAAGAGAGAAGAGAAGGATAAAAGGGGGTTTCAAGCTTCGGTTTTCTTGATTTTGAGCGCAAAAGTTGAGGTGTGGCGGGTTAGATTGAAGCTCTACTCAACGGTGTTGTTTGCGTGAGTTCTAGGGCCCCTCTTTTACATGTTTTCAACTGATTTGGGGCTGGAACACATAGCAAAACCCGTTTTTGAAGTGTGTGTATTGAACCCGTATTTGGGTGTTTGTGTATGATTCAAATAGGTTTTGATTTCGAGCTTGTGTGTGCTTGAATGGTGTTATGGTATGTGTTTCTAAGATTTAGGATGGTTAAATCGAGCTTAGAACAGGTTTGGGAGGGCTTGGAGGCCGAAAATGGCAGATTGGGTTCGGGATGAACTGCATTTTGCACACAGCTAGAGCTATGCGACTGGAGGTCATACCATCGAAAGGAATGCGACTGAGGTCCATACGCATACGAGTCGTGCGATTGAGGTCCAGATGCATGTGAGTCGTGCGACTGAGGTCCATACGCATGTGAGTCGTGCGACTGAGGGTCATTCGTATGGGATTCATGCGACTGAGGTTCATCCGCATTAATGTCCATTCGTATAGGGTCCAATCGCCTGATGTTCATTCGCCTAAGTGTTCAGTCGCCTGGGAGGCCATGCGACTAAAGGGTGTCCATATGCCCAAATAGGGCTCGGGTGCCCGAGAGAACATAGTTTAACCTTTTGACTTTTGGGGGGGAGATGTGTAGAGGTAAGCTTTGACCTTGGAGGGTCCCAGGGTTCCTATAAGTTGGCTTTCGAGGTCATAGATGATATGTTGGGTATGTATGATGTATGATTGATGCCTATGCATGATTATGATGTGTGATTGATGATGATTATGTATGATTGTATGATATGCTCCTTATTAGGTATGATGACGTGTCTTTACGTATTGTGATTATGATAATGAACGTAAAGTATTATCTTAATGAAGCGAAAGACCTAAGATAATAAAGTGGAATATAATGAACGAATGAATAAAAGTCTTGTAAGCAAATGAAAGGAGGTTTACAACTCTTTGTGAGTTGATAGCTCGACTGTGTGTTATAACGTGCGATTTTAACCCATGAGGGTTCACACACAGGGGGACAAGTCTAGGTGACTGAACCCATAGTATGAACGAGATCCTTGTCATTCGACCCCGGGCTTCGTGCTAATTAGAAATGAGGTTTCGTGCCCGGAATGGCGGTTTCGGACCGCGATGGGGGAAAAGCCTAAAAGGATCTAGAGTTAGTACGAAACGAGCGAGATGATAAAGTATGAAACGAACAAAGTGACAAAGCATGAAATGAATGTTAATGAAATATTATAATAAAGTACGAAACGGGATCCTTGTCATTCAACCTCAGAAATCGTGGTTGCGTGCCATGAAGAGGGTAAAGCTTGACAGGATCTAGATAGAAGTGAAAGATAATAAATGATGTACGAAAAGTGCGATAAGTACAAAATATGCGACATGTACGAAACGAACGATGAAGGGAGATAATAATATTACGTTGTTGTACGTATGATGTGTGATCACGTGTGATAGTAAAGAAAATGTTTTAACGAGCGAAAGGTAATATATGTTTTATAAAACTAGGACTCACTCAGCAACGCTGACTTTTTATGTGTTTTCAGTTGGCAGGTAGTGATTGTTGAGGATGGCACGAGGCGGCTACTTGGCTCATTTTTAGATGGCATTCTTTTGTATAACGCTTTTGCATTTTAATGCGAACGAACGATATTTTGTAATGAACGATGTATTATTTTGCAAAAGTGTTTATTTAAAGGAAATGAAATATTTGTTTAAAGTGTTTCCGCTGCATGATTTTAGTAAGGTTAATATAATTATATGTTTTAAGTGCGATGAATGACCAGCTGTAAGCGTCCCGGGAACGAGGCCTTACATTTCTTACATAAAAACGGGAGTTTTGGACGATTCTTTAGCACTTTCAAAAACCCAAAAACCTAGAATCCATGTTTAAGCTAAAGAAACGATTAAATGATGTTTTTACCTGGATTCTTGGTCTTTCCTTGTTGTTTGGATATCCACGAACACCGATCTTCAATCTCTTGATCTATCGAGCCTTGAATCACCACTTTCTCTCCACTTTCTCTCTCTACACTCTCTCTCTAGAAGTTGGGTGTTGAGTGCAAATGAGAGTGGCTCAAGCTGAACCGTTCATATATATCGGGTGTTCTCGGGACTTCCAACTCGCCCAACACCTAACACGAATGGTTAACTCGGTCTATAACCCATTTCCATCTTATTTACATTAAATAATCCCATCTAAGCTCATTATTATTAACTGGCTCATTCCGACTTTATTTCGGGTGTTACATAATTTTTTTACGTTTTTCAGTTCAGTGTGTGATACTGATGAGGTCATTGTGTAATTCTTATCAAGCGGTTTATTATGTATATTGCTAATAATCGAGTCTAGTACTAATAATTGTGTTACTCATTGTGTCTAATGTTAACCATTGTGTTTTTTAAAATGGCAATTTTCAAATAACAAAATGCTGCAAATTTAACTTTTTTTATGTTTTTCCAGTTCATTGTCTAATCTTGATTAGATTATTGTATATTGCTCATCCATCAGCTCATTGTGTCTATTCCTAATTATCGAGTCTAGTGTTTTGGTCATTGTTTTACTCATTGTGTCTAATGTTAACTATTATGTTATTCATTATGTTTTTTAAAATTAAGATTCTCAAATAATACAATGCTAAAAATGTAATTTTTTATGTTTTTCAGTTCATTATATAATCCTAATCATGTCATTTTGTAATTCTCGTCAAAGCAGCTCATTATATCTATTGCTAATCATCAAGTCTAGTTCTAGTTATTGTGTTACCCACTGTGTCTAATGTTGAATATTGTGTTATGCATTGTGTTTTTTAAAATGATGATTTTCAAATAATACAATAATTAAGAATTGAAAAATTTTTATGTTTTAAATTCATTTTGTATTCGTCATTAGATAATTGTGTGATTTTCATCAATTCGAAGATTACATAATGGTCTAAAAATTACACAATTAGTTAAAAAACGTTGTTTTTTATATCAACGCTATACGCGTTTTAAAGATTAAAAAATTCTCCTTTTTATGATGTAATTTTTTTAAAAAATAATATCATATGTAAAAGTTATAAATGTTTAAAAAATATGAAACTTGAGAAGGGGAAACATTATCAATTTTGGCCCCAACCTAATTTTGATGAAAAGGACACGTGTCAAAATCTTAATACTTATTACATTTTTTAGTTTTAATTGACTTTGTATTGGAATCTTTCCTTCATTTTCGACACTTAGACATTTAACTCTTTAGTAAATTTTATTTATACCAAAACAACTCTCTAAGCATGATGTACAGTTAACCTAAACATATTAAGCATTTATTGGTGAGTTTAATTATTTTCATTAATATTATAGACTTTACATTTTAATTAATATTGACAACAATGAATTTATAAATTATAATATAAGTACTATTTATATATATTATTTTTTGAATTTATAAATACATATATATATATATATATATATATTATTTATAAAATTTATAACAATATAATGTTTTGAATGTAAAACATTTAAAAAACATCCAAACATGAAGAAATATTTTTTCTGATCTATACATTTAAAAAATATAATGGTAAATCCCAAACACCAATATATTTTGTTCTCGATCTTTTTGTAACATCTTTCTGAACTAAACATATTTTGACTTGTTACCCAACCTGACCAACACATCCAATTTGTGACCTTTAATCTTTCTTTAGGGATGTAGATGAGGCAATAATTATGATATGATACATATAAGAAATGTATTGTCGCCCTTTAGTCTTATTGTTGAGAGTTTGACTGATGTTAGATCAAATATCCAACCAGCATGTCCCACTTATTTTACCTCTATTTAACTATTAAAAAACCTATGGGGCCATGATTTTTTTATTTGTAGATTTTATGTATTATTATATTACTTTTAAAACAAAGAGTTTCGGATTAATGTCTTTGATAGTTTTTTTTCAGTAAATAAACTCCATGTTATCTTGAATATCAACACTTTGATAATAACTCATAATGATTTTCTTATAACAAGAATGTGCCTTATCAATTTGATATACCTTTATATTGAATTGTTGCCCATACTTTTCAACATTGACTACCTTAGAAGCCGTAACTCAAATAAATATAAAAATATATATTTTACTAAATATGAAACTATTTTATAAATATTGATATAGATATTCACGTCAACGAAGTCGGTTTTTTCTTTCGATCTCTAAGTACATACGTTGATGATTACGTATAAAATTTCACAATCTAATTCAATAGTTTATGTATAGATAATTGAGTATAAGCACCTTCCTAAAATTAATACTTCCAAAGATCACTCACACTTTTAAGAAATATTCACATATCAAACACTAAACATGATCACATAAATAATCCCAAAAAAAAAATAAAACAGACGTACCCACAACAACATGTTGGCATTCCTATTAGTGTATGTGTGTATAGCTGAATATGTGCGCACCTTATGAGAAGTGTGAATTTTTACATGTTTTGAAAAAATATCATTTCACATGTGCTTAATTGTTTATATTTTGATGGATTAAGTTTGTCTGTATAATTCTTGAAAGACATATTTATGTTTTAATTTATTTGGTATTTGATAGTGTTGTCATTTAAAGTAATTTTGCTTGAGAACAAACAAAGTTCAACTGTGTGGATGTTTGATGTGCTTTAAATTATTCATATAAACATATCAATTACACACTAAATATTTTTAAAACTATTGCTAAAGGTGATGATTTGGTGCATATATTCTTTAAATTGTGTTTTCAGGCTTAAAAAATTACCAAGATGGACCAAAGCTCTAGAAGCCAAGCACGAGTCGTGCCTAGGAAGGCATGCTCCCATGCCCAGCCACAACAAAATCCCATGCTTATTTAGCATACTCACATGTTCGTCAGTTTAGAAGAGACAAAAGTACTGTTTCTTGTCAAGGAGGCATGGGGTGTGCCCTAAGAGGCACGGGGACATGCCCAGACATCTGACCCATGAATGTGCCGATCAACTTTTATGTACTTTATACTAATATGAGGTCGTACCCGTGTAACACCCGGAAATTTGACTTTTTGGAGTGTCATGTGACTGGAGGCTCAGTCGCATGGAACTCATGCAACTGAAGGCCCAGTCGCATGGTGTTCAGGCGGCCGAAGGTCCAGTCGCCTGGAGATCGGGCGACTGAACTGTAGCTTTAAGGGAGAGGCAGCCATCTCCCCTCCCCACACTTGCAAAACTCAGTCAAAAGAAGAGCAGAGAGAGAAATAAGAGAGAAAGAAGAGAAAAAGAGAGAAAGTGGTGATTCGACCTTGAAACTTGTCGAGTGACTAGTCCAAACGAAGCTCTTCATCTTCTTCTTGTTTGTGTGAGTTCTAGGACCCCACATTTACTTGTTTTCAAATGATTTTGGAGCTGGAACACATATAAACCCGTTTTTGAAATGTGTGTGTTTGACCCATTTGGGTGTAATCATGTGCAGTGTGTTTAGAGTGTGATTTTGGACATGTATGTGCTTGTATGATGTCATGGTATGATTCCCTAAGGTTTAGGAGGGCTAATTTGAGTTTGAAATGAGTTTGAGAGAGTTTGAAGGCCGTATGTCGCGGCTGCAGTTCGGGATGAACTCCAGTCGCTGCCCAGCTAGGGCTAGGTGACTGAAGGGCCAATCGGCCGACTGAGGGATGACTGAGACGCAGTCGCATGACTGGAGGTCCAGTCGCAAGACAGGTCATGCGACTGAGAGCCCAGTCGCATAGATGCTCAGTCACCTAATGCCCAATCGCACGACTGAGAGCTCAGTCGCATAGGTGCTCATCCACATTAGTCCCATTCGCATGATGTCCAATCGCCTAGTATTCATTTGCACGATTGTATGTTCAATCGCATAGGTGCCCAATCGCATGATTCAGTCGCGTGGAGGCCATGCGACTTAAGTAGGCCCAATCGCCCAAATAGGGCTGTTGTGTACGAGGGGAGACGTAGTCCAGATACTGGCCTTCGGGAAAAGGGTAAGGGTAAATAGTGATGTAAAAGCTCCCGTAAGTACATGCATGATAACTGTCGAGGCTTAGGAGTTACGTTGGGCATGATGGTGATAGTATTGCATGTATATGCATGATGTATGTATGATGAGTATGATGTAGCCCTATATGATGGTAATGACTGATGATTTGTAAATATCGATGTTCCTTGTTTCGATACGTGTTTATCTTTCCGTGACTTTACGTGTTAATCAATGAATGAAACGAAAGTAGTAAGAAACGTAAAGTGAAAGATAATGAAAGAGGAACATGATGAATGAATGCATGCATTAATGAATGAACGAATGAATGTAAGAAAAAGGCTTGCAAGCAAATGTATGGAGGTGCACACCCATTGCAGGTGTTAGCTTAACGGTGTGTGGGTTAGCTATCCCGAAGGATGCACATTGGGGTCAGTCTTTGTGATTGACCATATGTATGGGATCCTTGCCGCTTACCCTAGGTGACTAGATCAGTAGTAGTGCACAACGTTCGTGATTGAT
>BJCO01563507.1:0-10000 GCA_018326465.1 Flaveria floridana
ATTATTATTATTATTATTATTATTATTATTATTATTATTATTATTATTATTAGGGTTATTATTATTGTTATCATATTTATTAACATCACCATTGTATGACTCTACGTGGTATGATCATGATCGAGACAGAAATTATTATCATTAATAAAGTGAAAGATTAATGATAAAGAAAAGTGGAACGTAAATGAATGAACGGAAGTCTTGCAAGCAAATGTAAAGAGGTTCACGGCCTTGTTGTTGTTAGCTCTACTGTGATGCGGGTTAGCTACCCCGAAGGATGCACACAGGGTTATTCTTTGAGATTGACAATGGGGTGAGCGACTCTGTGTCGCAAAAGACCGGAAGACATACAATCCTTGAGATTGCTAATGGGGTGAGCAACTCTGTGTCGCAAAAGACCGTAAGACAAGCAATCCTTGAGATTGCTAATGGGGTGAGCGACTCTGTGTCGCAAAAGACCGGAAGACATGCAATCCTTGAGATTGCTAATGTGGTGAGCGACTCTGTTGTCGCAAAAGACTCGGAAAGATAATGATAAAAGTACGAAATGAACGATGATGAAGATAATAATGATATTACCTACGTGTATGTATGATGTGTGACCACATATAAAAGTAACGAACGGTTTGAAATGAAAAGAGAAGTATTTTATTTATAAAAACAAGAACTCACTCAGTAATGCTGACTTTTATGTATTTTCAGTTGGCAGATAATTTGTTGCTGAGGATGGCACGCGGGGATGGCTACTCGGCGGGGCAAGACTGACATCCATTCATGTTTTGACAATACTGTTGCTTTGTAATTCATTCAACAAATTTTTTTATGACTCGTGAAATACAATGTATTGCTTAACAACAGTGTTTATAATAAAATAAATGGTCTTTGTTAAATTAATTCCGCTGCTTAAATTTATAATTTATAAATGTTTATGTGAATGTTGCTGTGAATGACCAACTGTAAGCGTCCCGGGAACGGGGCCTTACAATTTCAATAAATCTCACTAAGATGTTTAAACTTGAAAAATCAAAAAGATAGAAAAATAAAAGAAAATGAACTTTTCACGCAAAAACTTCAATCCATGCGAAGAGTTCAATAAGCGAGAACTCATACTTCTCATGCGAGAAGTTTGAGCACTTTAAAAGCAACAGTTCAAGCGAAAACTTAAACTATTCGCAAATTTCAGTCTAAAATTTTCTCTCAAATTACTAAGTGTCGAAACTCTGCTCAAATCGATTATAGTGTTCATTGAGGTCGAAAATAGGTTTCTAAGTGATTACTAAGGTATATTGACGTTTATAACATCTGTTTGTATTGGTTTGAATCGAGACCGAAACATAATGGACTAATAATCACTCAAGTTGAACTAATTAATAACAATAAACCTTAATAATGACAAAATCGATGCTTATGTACATTATTTGATGGTTAAAAAACTTAAAATCAACAAATTGAAAATTTGAATTTTAAGCAGTTGCAATACGTGAAAAGTTACTGAAATTTGAACATGCGAAAACTTTTGAAAGTTCTCGCATATTCTGAACTTATCGCGTGAGAAGTTGAGTTTTGATTAAACTCGGTTTCATGTGAAAACCAAACCTTTCGCGCGAGAAGTTTACTTTTAAAAATTTAGTTTTCGTGCGAGAATTAAGAGTTTTCGACGACAAGTTCAAATCCTGAAAATTTTTCTAAGTGTTGAACATTTTTTTGTGTAACTTGTTTTCTGATTTTTACTATAACTTATATTTTTCTGTTATTGTTTCAGATGGCTCGACTGTTGGTTCTTAACAAAAACCACAATACGATTGCATATCTTGGAGATGTGTCGGACGACAAGGCGTTGTTTCGATCACTCATTTATGAACTGAAGTCATCTTGGGTACACTACGCCATCTTGGCTAACCTGTCTATATACTCGGATGTTATTGAGAAGTTTTGGAAAACTGCTGCCAACGAGATAAACGGAGGGGGTGAATTTTGCATCATTACAACGGTTAAGGAAAGGAGGGTCAATGTTACTGCCGAGGTGATTAACAGTGTATTGTTTTTAGAAGATCACCCACACGTATCGATCAAGATAGACGATGATGTAGTGAAAGATTGCTTGGTCCGTATGAATTACAACCATCGGTACCCATCGCTCGAGAAGAAGTACCTTCCACCATTCTGGAAGTACTTATTCCATGTTGTTATCCACTGTCTTAGCAACCTAAAGGCAGGAATGGATAGTCTTAGTGTTGTATTCAGATCCCTGCTGATTTCTTTAGTCGATGACTTACCTTACAGCATATCCAAAGCGATATTCTCCAAGATGTAGAAGAATGTGACAGCTGTTATGGTGAAGAAGTTTGTGATGTATCCCCGGCTTATTCATATGATAGTGAATGCTACTCATTCTAAGTTAACAGTGTCCGATTCATCCACATACACTGTGATGGTGATGAAAAAGGACATATTCATCCATATATCTTATAGGAGCAAGAGAGAATACTTAGGATGGTTCATACTTCTCTAATCTTAGAAGGTTTACTGATGACTTCCAAGCTGAGCCAAGCACCCGAGAGACTGACACAGAGGCTACACAGATACATAGGGATGTTACATTTGGTACATCCATATCTACTACTCATGCTGAAGTACAGAGACTGCCGGTCCATCCACGCGCATAACTAAAGATCGTTCTGATATGGATGAGGTTAACACGTGGTTCACTAGCAGTAGTAGTGAGACATACATTAACCAAGTCAAAAACATTCCTTATGTTCTTCAAGAGCGTCCGAGAGTATGAGAAACACCAGCAAATCACCACTCACGGTAGGAGGAAGAGGATGGCTAGGAGAGCCAGAGTGAGTTCGCGTGGTAGGGGTAGAGGACAAGGCATGTTGAGGAAGCGTCGGACTCCAATGACCACCATGACGACTGAGGATATTCCAGTACAAGACATACCAGTCACTATTAGTAAGGTTACACCATCAGTGGTTGTCACAGAGTCAACTACTGTGACTTCTACTTCAATGCCCATTACATCTGATGTACTGAGGACACATCCGACAGAGCATCCTTATGATGATTTTTTTAGAGATGCTGATTACCACAACAATACTTCTGAGCCTAGACAGTTATCACCTACGAGGGTTACTCTTGAGCAAATAGTAAGTGTGTTGGAGAAGGAGGTTATAGAGAAGACCCAGATTATTGATGATTTATACAGAGGTATGATTGATAAGGATGAGGGGATTAGAAGTTTGGAGTGCCAACAGTAGTTCCTATTAAGTTATATATAGATCATGGAAAAGAATCTAAGAGATCTCACCACACGTGTGTATTCATCTTTCACACCACATACCACTGAGGTTGGAGAATCTAGTGAACAAGAAAATGTTGGTCCTGATGCTGAGCTTGAGATGGTTATAGCTACAGAGCCTATTGTTGAGCCAGTGATAGCTCCAGATCATGTTAAGGAGTCTATTATTACTACAGAGCATGTTGTAGATCCTGTTCATACTGAAAGGACAACAGACACTGCTATTGTTGATCAAGAGCCTATACTAGATAACCCTATTTAGGCTACTGAAGATCAACCTGTATCTTTACTGGAGAGGCGTTTGTAGAGCCTGAGCATATGTTGCCCTTACCAGATCCAGTTAGAGATGATGATGATATAGATCATATTGATTTTGACTTTGATGATGAAGATGATAATGGTGAGGATGATGGTGATGATAATGGTGATGATGATGGTGATGAGGGAGATGTTGCTGCTGATGATGATGATAATGATGAGGATGGTAATGATGATGGTGATAATGGAGATGATAGTAATGGTGATGATAAGAAGGGAGGTAATGATTACCAAGGCGGTGACACTGGTGCACCTACTATCATCAGGGTCTGCTAATGTCTCTGGACCAAGTCCTGATGATGTAGCAGACTACACACCTTTGGATCCTGCTATAGAGGAGGCATATGAGAGGGAATTTTATACTTTCTAGCATAAACTTATTGCTGAGGACGAATATGAGGGTTTGTCTTCATTTGAGGACTTGGAGGAGTTTGTAGTAGATTACACAGATGTATTCAGAAATATTCTTAAAGACTTGTTCTCTGATATATTAATTAAAGAGGGAGAGATTGTGGGAGAGTCTAGTATTGAACCGACTAACAAGCCAGTAGACTAGACATGTCAGAGTGTTGCACGTCTGGTTGGAAATCTAACTATTGTTGTTCCGCCACTGCCAGCTTATAACATACGCTGAGACATTCCAAACCTTTCACAAGGTATGAAAACTCAGAACCGGTCATTAGTTGGGCGTACGATGCTAAGAAGAAACTATATGTGGTGAAGAGAAGAACAGTAACGATCTAGTATTATCAGGATGAACACGACTTCTATATACTCAGAGCGTCTGATTTATACGCTATGGTTCGTGTTTCGTTTGTTAATCCTATCAATTATGAGAAAGGTAATTGGATTAGGAACCTGATATATTGATATAGCAAATCCAACTTCAAAGATTTTAGAACTTCTAAATCCAAAGTCATTGATGATAAGAACCGTATAGATCCATACACAAACAAGCCAATAAGGATAAAGGTTTACAAGCATCCGTGGTATGTGAGGAAGATACCTATCCACGCTCCTATGCCAGTTAACAGCTTGTCCTAGCTAATATGATAGAGTTGTGAGAAGGATACCAGGCGTACTATTATACTTTGTGTGGATAAGGAATAACGTGTCATTGACCCCGTTGACTTGCTCAAATTTAGAAGAGAAAATTTGATGAGGCTGCAGGCTTGTACTATTTCAGCTGACGAATCTGTTCATCTATTAGTAGCACAGTTTGGTTGGTTGATCACGAAGGCCTTGAACAACAAGATGTATGCTTATGGGGGTAGTTACAAGTTTGCAGACGTGGACTTCTAAACAGCATTGATTTACCGAGCCTAGGGGAGATTGTAGGATTTGAACCTAGAGGCTCGGGAAATCAAATCAAGATGAAGACAAAGATCCGAAGCCATACGAAAAGCCAAGTTACCGCGCGACAACTAGGTTCTCGTGCGACAACTACTTGTCGCGCGAAAACATAGTCCTCGCGCGAGAACTCTAGATTAGTGTATATAGAGTTTGTGTTTTGTAATAAAATAGCTTTTGTCATTTTTCCTGATTTTAGATTTCGTGTAACACTTATTAAATCAGAGAGCAATACTATATCAAAGTTATTTACATTGTGTTTATCATTATTCAATTGTTCAATCCAATTCTTAATGTCTATATTCCACATATTTGTTATGAGATCGATCATTGTAATGTGCTAATTTGTCTTCCACTACAGGAGCCCTACCTAGGGTTACTTTGCCATATAGAAAATAGATGTTATTACTTTTCCTAGTTTCTGCTAGTATAGTAAGTGCACCCCTACTAACCTTGGCCCTCCCATTCTTAAATGACACTTGATATCCTATACTTTCAAATGTACCAAGTGAAATCAAGTTTCTCTTAAGGCTAGGGATATACCTCACATATGCCAGTTAAATCTCAGTACATTATCAAGAATGAAACATACCTTACATATTCCTTTTATGTTGTAAGGTCTGTCATCTCCCTGTTGAACCATACCGCCAGATTCCATCCTTAGTTCTTTAAAGAAGCCTTTATTAAGGGTCATGTGATATGAGCACCCCGAATCCATGACCCACTCATTGCCATTGGATTATGTAAGAACAACTAACACATTTGTGTTTTCATACCCTTCACACATGGCATCTGGGGAGTATGAACCAAAATTTTTGTTTGGGGTTCCTTCGGTTGTTTTCTTCTTCCTCTACGGACAGTCTTTCTTGAGATGCTTTTCAGAGTTACAGACAAGCATCTACGTTTGAACTTTGTTTTTATCTAATGCAAGGTTTTAACCTTTGTTGTCTTTGAGCAGGTCTTCCTCTTACATACAATCCATCCTTAGTCTCGTCTTTAACATCTGACCTTCATTTTAATCCCATTGATATAGTTGCATCCAGGACCTCCTCCATTGATAGTGATTCCCGTCCACAGGGCCGGCTGTACCTTTTCGGGGGCCTCAAGCGAACTCAAAAAATGGGGCTTTTATAAATTTGTTGTCATCGGCGTACCCTACAAATTTTACGTGTTTCGGTGGTAACAGTTATCTATTTTCGCCCATTATTCAACCCGCCTAATATGCAATATTCTCTTTTCATTCATATATCCAAACACCACCCAATAAGCTAGCCAAAACATGCGTTTAATGCATATTATTTTAACAAATACATCAACTTACTTTATATCATCTCTTGTCAATTGCCTTCTTCAGCACACTATACATTGTAAAATAAAATATCACCGGTACAATAAAGTGGTTTGAAATCTTACCAAAGCCTTGGTGTAAACTCATGATTTCATCACCTGCTAAGTATATGAATTCAGATTAGTAAGATTTTTAAGCAAGTACATACTATATACAAATTGGTTGTTGAAACAAAATGAAACATTTTGGTGAAAGATAAAAGCAAAAACAACGACCCCTTCTAGCTACAACTCTCACATTGGTTTTAAATTGCGTGATACGCTCCGATGCGTTGTAGTTAAAAATTCGATGCGCGACGCGTGCGCATCATGTATCCGATGCTATGCTTCTAAAGAAAATACTAATATAATAATAGTACATAGCTAGTTTTGTATTGTTATTATTATAATATAAAAACATATAAGTATCACTGTCAAACATGTTTGGACTTTGTAACAATCAAAGAAAACAAAGAAAGAAAAAACTAAAAAAAATAAAAAGAAAATAAAAAAATCAGTTAAAAGATGAGATAGGAAAAACAAAATAATCAGAAAATAGTATTGTGTTCAGTTGTTCTGTACAGTTTTACTTGCACCACATTATCTTGAGAGCAAAAACAAAATTATAAAATAAAAGATAGAGTTTTTACTTTTTATTGTAACACATTAACTCAATCAATGAAAAAGTAACACGTAAGGTACTTTTATTATATTTTTCTTACTTAGTTCACCTACATGTTCTGACATTTCAATCGACTTTTCTCTATTTCTTTTTTCCCTTTCTCTTTCTTCCCTACAACTCAAGACTCCATGAACAACTTGCAAGTTGCAACTCAAGTTCTCTATGAAAGAACCTGCAACTCAACACAACATTTTTCTTGCGTTGCATAAGTTATGTCGACTTATCTAGACACGGGGAAGATTTGTTAGCTTGGATTCACGTAGCAGCTACTCTTGAGACCGCTAATTGCAGAAGCCATGTTAACAACAAAACCTTAAATCGAATTTGGGGCCCCTTGAATGTGGGGGCCTGAAGCAAAATGCTTCACTTGAATAAAGGGAAGGCCGGCCCTGCCCGTCCATACATCAGAATGTCAACAAAATGTTCATAACTCTATGGTAGCGAAACCAAGAATATAATTGCTTGATTTTCATCTTCTAATTCGACTTCTATACTCTCTAGATCAAGCACCAGTTTGTTCAACTCATCAACATGTTCATCTAGGGTCTTTTCAGATGCCATTTGAAACGTATATAGTTTCTTTTTCAGATACAAACATTAGCAAGGGAATTAGTCATATACAAACCTTCAAGCTTCATCCACACACCTGCTACCGTTGTCTCCTTAGATACCTCCCTCAAGACTCAATCGCCTAAACTCAGAATAATTGCAGTACGTGCCTTCTCTAACACATCTTTCTTCTCTTTGTCTGTCAGTGTCACAGGTAACCTGACTTCCCCTTTGAGGGCATCCACCATGCATTGGTGTAATAGGAGTGACTTCATCTTCAGCCTTCACAATCCGAAGTCATTTTTCCCATCGAATTTCTCGATCTCAAACTTCATCGACACCATTTATTCGATTCGATTGCAACCTTGTATTGCCTTCTACAATCCGAGCCAATCACCCGGCTCTGATACCAATTGTGAAACAATTGTAGAAGATTGAACAATAAGATTTATAAATCAACTACTTAAGAAAGATTGTATACATCAAGAACACTCACATACACTATGATTCACCACATATGTACGAAAAAGAAAAACTAATTGATCTAATCTCCCCCTGCCTAAGTAACAACAGTTAGTTGTTAATAATAACACAATGACACGAACTTTATAGAAACTACGTCTAACCCCCTGAGTAATAAAAGTATATAGAAAACACCCTTACACTTTAGAAACAAAAAAAAGACTGAAGCACGAAAAAATTACCGTCGATCAAATAATGTTATACAAACTTAAACTTCCGAAGCTTTACAAACTTAAACTTCCGAAGCTTTACAAACTTCCGAACAATAGGTGCGGGATAAATATGTCTTGATTAGTCCGTCGATCAAATAATGTTAAATCGGGTATGTTGCTAGTTTTGTTGTGGATCCTAGAGAGAACACGGCTAGTAAAGGTTACCACATAAACATATATTTTAAAGATAAAAATTACATTGCTTGTCTTTTCAACATTTAGCCAATTATATATGTAGTGGTTAAGGTTGATTCAAAACTAGAATATTTTTTTATACTAAAAAATTGCCATAAATTTTATTTTTTAAAAATTTATTTCCTTGACTAATATTAGAAGTTTAGGTTACTATATGTTGAACGATCTATTTACCCATACAATTATATCCTTTTAATTGAAAAATTAAAAGAACCAAAAATATTTAAAATCCCAACCTAAAAAACAACTAAAAATAGAGCCGAATATTCAACACCACTACAACATTCAATGGTGCTCGGTTCAAAATGTGACCGTATCTCAATCTTACACATTCGTTTGTCATCTAGGAATGCAACAAGAATCATTAACATCTTGTTTCATACTCTTCAACAAATGACGATTTTGTGGTTTTTTTTAGTTTGAAGGTTTGTGAATAATAAAGTGACCACAGGAGAGGTCATCGCTATTATGAATGGTGATTTATTTCCAAATATATAGGCTCACCGAAGGTGGTTCATATGTGTCAAGTTGAGGTGTAAGTGATCGTTATTTCCATTGGCAGCCTCTAGTTTTTTTTGTTATCTAAAGTGTCAAAAAAGTGACCGTCAATAGTAGTGGTATTGAGTTAAAGGAGATTGCCACTAGTAGTCACAACGAGTTAAAGAAGATTACACGAATCTCTGAGTTATAATTATTAGTATTGACATATTCTTTTAACTCATTGCCACTAGTATTGGCAATCACTCATTAGTTATGGGAGTTGATATGAAAAGGTAAAAATTCTTATGTACGATATATAAGCTAAAAATTCCTAGGTTACTAGGCAATAAGCGATTTTAGCCGATTATATGAAACACAATTTTTACTACCTTGATTGTATCCATTTAATATTTATGTATAGGATTAACTAGTGTTAGATTTATACTTTACTGTAATTTCTAGTATTGTAATTTTTTAGAAAAGTAAGTTTTGAAATAAAATATTTAAATTTCATTAATGATTCATGGATGAAACATGTAAAAAAACACTTACAAACCAAGCCACCATCTCCTAATTCAAATCTAACATTTGAAGACAAGCACAAAGCTACTTATTTTTGCTTCATATATATCACACTCATAGGTTCTATAATGCATTACTAGAATTTGACAATGGTCTTCATTTTGACATGAAACTTTAATTTGCCCTCGTAAACTAAAACATTTGGTCTTGGTTCAAATTCTTGGTGTCTTCTTACTTTTCAAATATGCGTCATTATCATAAACCGAAATATTTGGTCTTGGTTCAAATACTTCAGATGTCCTTTTACCCTTTCAATCTGTATTTTTATCATAAATCGAGATGTTTGGCTTTGGATCAACTTCTTGGTCAGATATCTTCTTACCTTTTAAATATGTATTATTATCATAGACCGATAAGTTTGGCCTTGGTTCAAAGTCTTCAGATATCCTTTTACCCTTGAAATTTGTATCGTCGTCATAAACCGAGAGGTTAGGCCTTGGTTCAAATTCTTCACTATGCGCCCTTTTTCCTTTTAAACCTGTA
>BJCO01564829.1:0-23006 GCA_018326465.1 Flaveria floridana
GAATTATTAATGGGATATATGTAATCCTTAAGGTATACAAGTTAAAGATGGGAGTTCTTAAGGGAACCTATTCTTGCTGCAAACTTTGGATCACTAGATCATGGAAACAACCTACTAGGCTGGTCCTATTTATGGTTACAGCTTAGGTATTGCAAAGCAAACCCACATTTCTACACCTTGGTTCAATAAAGCTCGGAAGAGTCCTCTTACTAAGGTGGTCCTATGAGGTTCATATGGTTGTAGTTTAGGTCTCGCGAAGCAGACCTACTTCTCTACAACCTTTGGCTCTGATACCAATCTATCACACCCCGGGCCCAGAGAGGTGGGACGTAACGATCAGTAAACAACAACCAAAATGCAGTGGAAACTAAATGGTTTATTACAGTACAACTCACAATATTTACTTTAGAATATTGGCTTTGTTTCAATTCACAAGGTGCCTTAATCTACAATCTATAGGTATCATGATCAATCTCTTGGTCAATATTTCTTGAGGCTTCAGTAACTAAGGCTTCTAGGCTCAATATTTGTCTTCAACATCTACCCTTACTTTGTGTTTCGGATTTAGATATCTTCTATAGCTCAACTATTCTCCCTAGCTGTACCTGAAGACATGCTCAAAAAGGTTTTGTGTCAACATAAAGTTGGTGAGTTCAAGTACTTAAAGTTTAAAAACAAAAGTCTCTTTGGAATCCATTAGTTGACTTTCAAGACATAAATGCTTAAAGTCTTAAAATGAAAGGGACTCTTGAAGTCCACAATTTAAAGTTTAGTATCAGTTATCACTGTTGTGGGGTCACAATCAACCCTGCACTCAGTCCCGGTTAGCCTCTTCTAAAGTTATGTTTTACACGTTATTCCCAAAGGAAGAACTGAGCCTCAAAAACAGTGTACCATACCTTCCCGGATGATTCACGATAGTATCTTATCAAAACCTGTTACATGCCACATACGACCACTCAGGATCTTAGTGGGGTACCTCCCTGTAACGGGAGCCACTGTGTGTGGGGGATTCCCCAAATAGATCTATCCATATAAAACAAGCGGTTCACAAAAGAACTAACGATTATGATTCAAGTATCAGCAGGTATCATCAAAAATCCACAACATAAGCATCACATAGTATCATAGATAAAAGTTCCAGTTTAAAAGAGCATGCTTCATCCCCAAAACAAAAGTAAAAAGGGGGACACGAGAACTCACTTGGTATCCTTATATAAATTCTGAGCTCGGTAAAGAAAAGTGAAGGTCACCAACAAAGCAATCCTAATTAGAACATATGAGATTCATGTTTAGAATTAGCACGATGTTATTACATGCATGCGGTTGAGCTCTTTAGTTAACTTAAAGTTAACGATTAGTATCATTGATGTACCTTAGCTTCTTGGGTAAGTATCAAAGATGAGAAGTGAAACGTAATGAAAGAAAGAAAAGGGGGAACAGTGTGCTTGATAACGTGCGATTTTAACCCATGAGGGTTCACACACAGAGGGAACAGTCTAGGTGACTGAACCCATAGTACGAAACGGGATCCTTGTCATTTGACCCCGGGCTTTTATGCCAATATATGATACGGATTTGTGCCAGATAGTAACGGGGCTTTATGCCTAGAATGGTGGCTTCGGTCCACGGGCTTCGTGCCAATTAGTAATGGAGCTTCGTGCTCGGAATGGCGGTTTCAGACCGCGATGGGGGGGAAAAGCCTGACAGGATCAAGAATTAGTACGAGACGAGCGAGATGATAATTTATGAAACGAACGAAGTGATAAAGTACGAAATGAACGTTAACGAAAGGTAGTGATAAAGTACGAGACAAACGTTAACGAAAGATGAGAATAAAGTACAAAACGAACGAACACGTATGATAACGAATGAACATGTGTGATAGTAAAAGAATTATTTTATGGAAATGAGTATTTTTACTTATGAAACGTATAAAGTTTTTTGATACTTATAAAACTAGAACTCACTCAGCAACGCTGACTTTTATGCATTTTTAGTTGGCAGGTAAAAGTTGTTGAGGATGGCACGCAGGGAGGCTACTTGGCAGGGCAGGACTGGCATCCATTCACGCATGATATTATTGTTGTTTTGTAATGCAATCAGTGAAAGTTTCTTTTGTAGCTAAACAGTGTTGTATTGCATAACAACAATAATTGTTAATAAAATAAATGGTCTTTGTTAATGACTTCCGCTGTGATATTTTATGAAATGTAAAATAATATGTATGTTTAATACTATGAATGACCAACTGTGAGGTGCCCAGGAACGGGGCCTTACAGTATGGTGCACTGTTTAGAGGCTCAGTTCACCTTATGGGTTAACCGGTACAAACTTAACTTTAGAAGAAACTAGCCGAGACTGAGTAGTAGTGTTGATTGTGACCCCACAACAGTGATTTTTATGATACTTGAAACAACTTATGGATTTTCAAAGAATCCTATTGTTTACAATCTTAATCACTTTAACTCACTAACTTTTTAGTTGACACAAAACCTTTTTTAGCATATTTCAGGTAATCTTTGATGGAAGCCTAGCTTGGTTGGAAGATTTATGGATGACCTAGCACCGTGACCCCATGGCATTATTAAACTCTATTTTTAACTCTTGGAAAATTACATTCGATGTTAATTATAACTATGTGCACTTTGTCATCAAACATTTCTGTTGTAACTGGGCTTAATTGTCACGGTTCCGGATTTGTAAGACTTATGTAATACCATATAATTTCTCTACTTGTGTGTTCTTATAATGGTTTATTTTCACTGTCATGTATGTTGCTAGTCTGTAATGTTCCACCCTCCTTGGGCCCGGGACGTGACAATCCCTCTCTAAATGTCCTAGTTTAAAAAAAATCGTCTTACCGACCATGGCTCACACCTTGGATCGTGGCTCTGACAACATATAGTCTAATAATAATCACGAACCGGACCGACCCATTCTTATGGCTCACACCTTGGATCGTGGTTTTCTGTCATCCGGACCGGGTTCGGGGTTTTCCATCAGTAACGAACATGTTCTTCATACGCAGATTTCGGGTTCAATTTCCACCTTTAGTGCACAGGTGAGCCTTCAATTCTTCACATTTCAAGAAGGCATCGACACACTGTATATGGTTTAATGATCTTGCAAATGTTCATAATCGCCTTCCATGATTGTGAAGCTCCCATATTTGCGACTTTCTGGGAGAATTTACCGCTTACTTTCCTCAGTCTCCGGTGCCACTTACATCCAAACACCATTGCATTCATCGGAATATGAAGCAAAGATCCAGTCCTTGAAGAATAAGCTTCACCCTGAAACCCTAATCAATGTAATATCTTCAACAAACGATTTGAATTCATCTTTACGCTTGTTCAAATGGGCTTCTCTTCAAAATCAGTTCCGACACACTACTGATACTTACTATCACATAATCATGAAGTTGGGAATGGCTTCTAGGATTGATGAAATGGAGGGGTTTTGTGATGAAATGGTGAAAGCTGGATTTGCATCATCAGAACAAGCTCTGTTAAGAGTAGTTGAGAGCTTCATCTTGCATCATAGGTTTGACGAAGCTTTGAGGGTTTTTTCTGTACTCATTTCAAATACTTACAAGCCCTCAATTTCGTTAATCAATCGTTTATTAGGTGTTCTTGTAGAGGGGAAAAGGGGGATTAAGCCTGTTTTATTTGTATATAAAGAGATGGTGAAAGCAAGTATAGGTCCAACTACGGAAACCTTGAATTATCTGATGGAGGCTTTGTTTGATGATGGGCGGGTTGAGACGGTGCTAGATCAGTATAAACGAATGCAGAAGAAGGGATGCTGCCCGAATAGCAGAACATATGAGATCATGGTAAGTGGCCTTACTGGTAAGAACCTCTGGGATAAAGTTCTTGTTGTTTTGAATGAGATTCTTGAAAATGGGTGTGATCTTGAATTGAAATTCTTTTCTCACATATTACCTTTGTTGTTTAAGATGAATAAACATGACATGGGGCTGAGGTTGTTTGAAAAGATGAAAAGTTTGAATTTTGTTCCTGATTTATCGTCGTATGAGGTTTTGATACAGTATTTCTCTAGAAACCTCTGCATGGATAATGCGACAGATCTTTTTAATGAGATGATAAGTAATGGTTTGAAGCCATCAGATTGTGTGTTTGTTGATTTGGTAAATGGGTTTTGTATGTTAAACAAGTTAAGTGAGGCAAAACAGTTTCTTGAAGGTCAACAGATAACCGAAGCTAATTCATATAATGTTCTTCTTAAAGGTTATTGCCAAGCTGACAGTTATATTGAGATCATGTGGTTATTTCTGAGAATGGTAGAAAAGAACATCACGGACAGTCTTTCATGGAACATTTTAATCAATTACCTTAGCGAGTTTCAAAGAAATGATATAGTTTATAAAGCCCTCACTAGAATGATTGTTTCTGGTTATATGCCTGACTCCACCACTTACTCTGCTCTTATCATTGGCAAATGTAAATCAAATGAAGTTCACGATGCCCTCAAGTTATTTCATCATGTTCGTGAGGGACGATGGTCTGTAGCTTCTTCTTGTTACAACACTTTAATTGAAAGTCTTTGCCAAATGAACAAGATTCAAGATGCAATTGATGTGTTTCACTACATTTTTTCTAACAAATTCACAGTACATGCTTCCTCTTTTAGCATGTTAATCAAGGGATTATGTCTGGAAGGGAAAGTAAATGAAGTAATCAGCTTGCTGCCACTTGCATCTTGTTCTGGTTTATCTTGTTCTACCGAAGGTTACGGTATTATTATGAAGTGTATGAATAATGTATGCAAAGGCAACAATATTTTAATTATTATTGGAAGAATGGTAGTAGAAGGCTGCCCTTTAGATTCAGAAACTTATAACCAGATTATAAAAAGCATGAGTGAGCATCACCGATCAACAGAATGTGCATTGTATCTTAATCGAATGGTCAATGAAGGGTTGTTGCCTGATACTGAAATTTTATTCAATTTACTCTCTCTTTTGGCACAAAAGTTTCAGTTGCATAAGGTTCTGCCTACAATACACAAGTTGTTATCTCTTTCTGGTCACGGAGTGCTAAATCATACGATTTGCAACATACTTATAAACGGGCTTTGGAAAGAAGGGTTTAAAGATGAAGCTCGTTTGTTATTATATACGATGCTGGAAAAAGGTTGGGTACCTGATTCTACAACCCATCGGCTATTGATTAGTTCTGGTTCTAGTGAACTATTTGCTAATGAAAAGGGCGACACACACGATGAGATAGCCAACATACTTTCCGAGGGCTTTGGTGAACTTTAATGGACATGTGTTAGCCGGTTTTGATCACTCTGTTGAAATTTTTGGTTTCACTCTTTCAAACAGAGCATGTATGCATACATACTATTGTTTTTTTTTTTTTTAAATCTTCACAACACTTGTTTATAAAGCTTAAGAAAATGCTGGAAGAGCTAGTTTTCTTGTTTGTTTTTTATAATGTATGTATTACCATAAAAAAGTTCCTCCATAATTTTGAGTTAGATCATATGAAAGGAAACAAATTCTGATGCGCTGGTGGTTGTAATTTCTCAAATATATACTTGGCTCTTACCTGAATATTGCATTATATGAATTGCGGTGTGCTTTATTGTAGTTGATTAAATTCTGGTTTAGACCACATGTTTGCTTTTGAAGGAACAAATAACCTTGAAATTTTGTTTAATTTCAATCATGATTTTACCCGTGTAACTATATCAAGAAATCCATGTCAAATACATTTTCTGTCAATCTAGGCTTAACTTGTTGGAGAAATCACAACTGGAAATCATCACAACCATCAATGGAACTAGATGGAGGGCTGACTGAATTTCTTTTATCAATAAAGCTAATCGATATCATTATTTTCTTGTACTTTAACCTAGATGCTAACAATGAAACTTTTTTTCTTGCCCTAATGATTCAAGGGGGAGTTGGGAGGTTTTCCCTAATGGTTCAAGAGGAAGTTGGGAGATTTTGCCTCTTTTGGAGGTGTAATGTTCAAATCTTAGCATGTTCAAAGTATGACCGGCTGTTTGATTTATTATAAACTGTCTTAAATATTTGTTTTTATTTATGTATGCTTTTTAACATTTGTAAAAAGAACTTAAGAGCAATATACATCATTCTTTAAAACCAATATTGTTTTGTTCTTGTTTTAGTTCTGTCTCATTACTTGTGTTATAAGTCTCTACTAATTGTAAAACTGTTGCATTGATCCCTTCTAATGATCCTGTTATTGGTATCAGAGCACTTTAGTCTCATGATTGTAAGATCTCACCATCTTAAATCCCTTTACTTTTACAAAACACTTAACAACTCAAATGACAGCTCTTACCAAGGCTGATATGGAAATTGATACCATTACAAAATCTCCACTGATCACTTCTGATAACTTTGATCTTAGTGTCAAATAATAGAAGGCTTCATCAAGTCTCAAAACAACAGAATGTGGGGATATGTTGTCTCAGTACCTAATGTTCCAAGAACCACTTAAGCTGCTGCCGGTGGTGGTATGATTATAAAGGAAGTGGCTGACTAATCAAAGTAATACTAGAAGAAAATTGATGTAGATTAGAAGGTCATAACTGCTTTCCAAACTGTTCTTTCTAACTTTATCTCACAAGTTGTATGGTATCCTTAGTGGATATCAGATGGATATTAACATGCAAAATCCATCTGGCAACTCTTCTAACAATCAACAGAGTTCAGCCGTTCATGTGGTTGAAAGGCACTACAGAGAATCACAGTATCATCTTATTTGCTACCCTGAAAACTCATAAAACGCTCCTTTCATCACCTTTCCGGATACACCAAGGTAAAGCTACATCCAACGAGGCGCATTAGAGACAATCTATTCCCAAGCCTTTGTGTCTACTGATAAAAGCAGTGGCAACTCTCTATTCACTCTTGAAGACTTCGACTGTATCCATCCAGATAATCTGGAGTAAATGGAGATAGTCCAACAAATCGCTCTTCTCACTCATAGGGTCAAGAAGTTTTATAAGAGCACAGGTACAAAGTTTTCCAGCAATACAACCAGTGGAAAGTTTGGACTGTATAAAGGCAAGGTGAAGTGTTACAACTGTAACCAAATAGGACACTTTACTATAGAATGCAAGGCACCAAGAACAAATGGTGGCCAAGCACAATTCAGACAAATACACGGATAGAGCTTCACAAACTAAGAAACCCAAGCAGCAAGGCTTTGACTATAGCTTAATGGTTGAAGATGTTTCTCCAAATCAAGCACTGATAGCTGATCATGAAAAAGCCAAGTTATTAAAACGTATTTGTACTTATGAATGTACTGCTAAACTATGTAGTTAAATTGGCGATATATCGGTCATATATCACCGATATATCGGTTATCGGTCCTCAACACATATATCGGTGCAAAAAATCGGCCATTATATCGGTAGCGATAATATCGGCTGATATAACCGATATATCGCCGATATTTTGGCCTCTAAATATCGGCCATATCACCGATTTATCGTTGGGCTCGCTCGTGTGGGTCTAATTTCGATGAGTGATTGGTGAACAAGCTCGGGTGGCATTCGGGTGGGTCTGATTTCGCTTATTTCTTTGCTTTTAGGTGTTATTTGATTGCATTATTGCAATAAAGAAGCTGTTCTAGAGTTTGATTTTGGATTTTGATTATTGTAATGTTGTTTGGATTTTGATTTTGGACTGATGGACTGAGATTTTAGAGAAGCTGTTATTGAACTTGATGATTGAATGATGGACTGAGATTATTGTAACTATTGACTTTTAGTTTTTGAGTATTTGACTATTTACTTGACTATCTTCGTATCTTATTATTAATATTATATGGGTTTTAGTGCTGCAATTACCGATATCTCACCGATATATCACCGCGACAACCGATATATCAAATATCAGTCAGTGACCGATATCCGATATTTCACCGATTTAACTGCTTAGTTGCTAAAGTAAATAGATACAGGTCATATAACTTGGAAATGAGATCCGAGCTTGAGTACTTGAATATCTTAAAAGCTGATTTTAAAATAGCTGAAAATGATTATAAACTTAGAGATAAAAGATTTATAGAAAACAATTTCAACTCTTAAGAATGAGCACACAAATTATAGTACTCAAATTAAAAATACCATTACCAAGTTAACTTAATGCTAGACTGAGCTTGTGATCAGCAAAGCCAAGGCAAAAAAATATGTTCTTAAATAAGAGACATTTAATAACATTATATTCTAATCCTTGTATGTGAAGATTTATTATCAGAATAAGCAGTGACTGAGATCTACTGAGATAGTTGCTACACACTCTACTATCTGTAAGATCTCCAAGGTGTAAAATTTATCAAGATAAGCTTCCTTTCGTAGACCATATTCAAGAGAAAGATGAAGTTGAAGAGAAGATAGTGAAAGATGGATCTGAGGTGAGTGAAAAGAATTATCGTAAGAATGGTCACTTTTCTCCTGAGTAGAGTAAAGAAGCAGTGATGACCAAGTTTAAAAGTAAGAACTTGATCAGGGCAGTTAAGAGAAAGTCAAATAAAGCCCAAGAAATAAAGGACATCTTCAACTCCAAGCAGAAACAAATTTTTATCATGTGTGGTAGTACTTCTTATTTTGCCAAACATTACATCTATAATCCCAAAACACTATCCACATGATTAAGAAGAAATTCTCTAAGAAGAATACAACTTTGGAAGAAAAATCTCTTCCTTCCAGAAGCTACAAAGTGAAAATAAGACAAGTGAAAGCTTGTATTCGTAAATAGAATTGGTCTCGAAAAAAATAATGCTTCCAAAGTACTGAATTCTGCTGCAATGGATGCAGATTCTTTCGAATGCTCAGTATTCAAAACTTGCAAAGTTATCAAAACTTTTGTTGTATTGAAACTCAAGTCTAATTTTTTAAAAATCGTGTGCAAGATAAAGTAAGACCATATGAATGAAAGTTTTTAATCAACAACAGCATATGATCCTCAAATCTTACATATAGAATCAATTACTATTGCATTGTATTTAGTTCACTTTAACAAGCCTAATACCAACAAGATTTGGGTTTTCAATGTAACTAAACATCTATTTTTATCCAGTAACAGCTAAATACCAAAGTAAATGTATGGATTATTGATAATGGTTGTTCCAGGCACATAACAGGCAATGGCTCTTTGCTTCAAACCTTTAAGAAAATTGATGTAGGGCTAGTTGCTTTTAGAGGAGATTCAGGTGGTTACATAATAGTTCTAATTTGGTGATCAGAGACACAACATGCTATTTACTGAGCATGAGTGCATTGTTCTCAATCCCACGGTGGTCATTACTGTATCCAAGAATTTCAAGGTCCACTAACTTGACGTCAAGTATGATTTCTTATACGGGGTGATTAATGAGTAAGTGTATGTTAAACAACCACTTGGCTTTGCATATCCAGATTATTCTGGTTATGTCTGCAAGCTTGATAAAGCTCTTTATAGGTTGCATCAAGCTCCAGAAAGTAGTATAAGACACTATCTCAGTATCTCTGTCAGCATTGCTACACTAGGGGTAATATTGATGGAACATTTTTAATTAAAGTAACAAGTAATGACTTGATGCTAGCTCAAGTTTATGTATATGACATTATCTATGGGTCACGTAATCCAAAGCTTTACAATCACTTTGAGAAACTGATAAAGAATAGATTTGAAATGATTGCTTTTGTTGAACTTAATTTCTTTATTATGATTCAAGTGAATCAGTTTGACAATTGCATTTTCATAAATGAGTCAAACTATGTACAAGACATACTCACCAGATTTATCTTGACTGACTGTAAAGTTATAAAGACACACATAGCCAGATAACTCTCTCAAGTAACTGATCTTTAGGAGGAGTGTGTAGATAAACATCTTTACAGGGTTATGATTGGGTCTATTATGTATCTTACAGCCAGCGGTCCTGATATTATTTCTGCCACATGTATTTGTACAAGATATTAAGCCAACCCAAAAATGTCACACCTAGTTGCTGTCAAGAGCATTCTTACATATCTCAAATGTGCTCCAAAATTAGGCCTTTGATATTCAAATAATTTTGACTTTAATCTGTATACTTATACAGATAGTGACTATAATGGTTGCAATATAACTGCAAAGTGTACATCTAGGGGATGTCAATTTCTTGGTGGAAGTATAGTATTTTAGCAATGCAAGAAGTAATAATGTGTGTCTGCATCAACTGTTGAAGCTTAATACATTGCTTCTGCAAGCTGCTATGCTCAAGTCTTTTGGATTCATAATAAAATACTGGACTGTGGATTCAACTTCAAAGGTAAGTCACCTGGAATCTCAGGTGGCTACCTTATAAAAAATGATCAATTATCAGCAACTTGAGATCATCAATCTCAAAGGCAAGCTAGCTAAGAGACCCCTCAGTAGAACTCAACTAGGGCCATAAGAACCTATGATGTGGTGGACCTAACCCTTAGCTCCATTGTGGAATAGGGTGATGCTACCAAAAACAAGAAGAAACTATTACCTGTAATCATAAAACCTGAGAGTTACTTCCAGAGTATGAACATAGAGGATTCACCACCCTCACTTGCAGTTGTCCATACTTAACAACCTCATCAGGTCCATATTGATTTGTACTCTCATTTAAAGCTTGTTTGAGAAGAGTATTACAAGTGATATGTCTACTCCATCCTATTTTACTGAGAATGAGATAATAAGATGGAGTTATGATGCTTATAGAAAAACCCTGATACTTCTTAAACTTCAAAGGCAACAAAAAGATTTTAATTTTAAGACCCTGGAGTACTGTGAGAATTTTTCTCTAGTTCACATGACACTTGCTAATACAAGTTAAAATAGATAAGCTGACAGACTAGCTCAGAGAATTCAAGATAGGGTGGTTGAAAAGTTCAGACTGAGAGCTTTTCTACATAGACAGAGGCTAGCAGGTAATGTTATTGCTCAACTGTATGTTGAGGTGTACCCTAAGATTAGCTTTGAATGGGAAACCTAGGCTGAAGGCCTAGTAATAGAACTTGTGAAACTTGAGACATGAACTGATTCAACACTCATTTCCCTCAGTGACGCACCAGCTGGTGAAGTTGTCTCATAATCTCGCTCTGGACAGAGCCCAAGTGTTGCACCAAGAAATGAATGTCAAACATCTCTCCACCCTGAGTCACCTAAGCCTGTGAGTAACAAAATGAAAAGTAAATTGACTTGTAAGCAGATTTAGTAGTAGGAAAGAGATAGAAAGAGTAAGTTAAAGGTAAAGAGTTCAAGTGAAACCCCAGGCTTCATTAAAGCTTCAATCAGGGCTACCCCATGCCAAACACTCAAAATAATTAGTTAAGGGTAGCTAGATTAAACTATTTGGGGACCAGAAACAACAATATACATGAACTCATCTCTCTTCCATTAATATAGTTGAGTGAACTAGTTGACACTAAGTTGTCAAAGGAGAGAAAGTAGGCTGAGAATGCAGAATTCCTACTCAAAATCAAAAAAGAAAGGAGAAGAAACAGACTCTACAAACAATCTACTACTCTCTCTCCAGTTTAAGAAAGCCCTAAGAAAGAGTGTATGGTAACTGAGCAACAACCTCAAATAGACAGGGAACAAGATAAACATAACATGATAAACTACCCGAGTGCCACAGGCCTCTATCAGGTAGCGTCACTTCTTCCATTGTCCTATGAGTAGATTGAAATTAAATATCTCAAGCAGCTTGAGCAACAAGTACTGAAAGAGCAAAAATCTGCCTTAGAGTAAGATAAGGGAAAAAAACGACAATGTCAAGAGCCACCATTAGAACAAATCTGAATAAGTCTACTGATAGGTAGAAAATGATGAGGTTCTTGAAGCTATTCTCCAGGAGAATATTTGGTCCAATATCTTTATCCACCAATGATGAGCATATTAAGCAAGTCACTATCTTTAGTATTGAGGAATTTCCATTGTAGGTTTTGGTTCTACTTACTTTTTTGAACGACAACAATAAATATAATATATATAAAAAGATAGAAAGCTCTATCAAGACACTGGAACAAAATAAAATAAATACATGCAAACAAACTCACTCTATGACATTGCTTATCGTCTAATTTCACAACCACAATTAAAAATAGATAAATTATTATCTATTTGATTCAAAATTAATTAATTAATTAATCTAATTTTACAACCAAACACCATTCAGTTATTCAATTCCTGTTGATAACAAAATATAGAAGTTCAAGTGGCGTGCTTTAACTTCAAGTAGAACAAAACACAAAAAGAGAATAAAGGATCATAACCGTTGATGTAACAATGGACGGCTCACAATCCGCAATCTACTATTCATTCCATTTATTTTTAAAGTTATAGCAAATTATTTTTAAACATACAGATAATGTGTATAAAAAGACTTTTTCGTTATAACTCAAAATAGCACAATTAATCCCCACCCTTAGTTTACATCTCCTATTGCTCTATGGTTCACTTTTCAACGTCATTCGACATTTTAGAGAATCTAGTATTAGTATTCTTTAAACCCGGGTGAGAATATTGTTTGATGATGTAAGTATGTTCTGTCTTTACCCCAAGAAGCTAAGCCCAATCACTTGGCAAGGCTAAGGCAGGAAGCCTTATCATGGTTCAAAAGGCTAGCCTCATAACAAGGCTTATTCTAGCAAGGATAATAACATGAGCCTTGTCAAATATAATAGTGAGGTTAGTGGATCAGTTCAAACGCCATCAACCAAACCCAATAGGGTTAGGTAATCCCTCCTCTATAAATAGGAGTGTTCCTCATCCATTTAAGAGGTATCCCATTTGCAGTAGAAAACACCATCTACTAGCATTTCTTCTATCTCCCTCCTACAATCATCTCTTTATTATTACCATTATCTTTTTAATTAGGAGAGATTCCTTGCCTATTATGAGAGGATCCTGTCTTCCTTCCTTGTCAAGGATAATATCAACCTTCTATCCACTAGTATTTCTTCTATCTCCCTCCTACAACCATCTCTTTATTATTATCATTCCTTGCCTGTTATGGTGGATTAATTCTCAATTTATACACTACACAATCAAAATGTTAGATAGGAAATGTTTAGCTCTTGACTAAAAACCAAACTCTAAAAGGATTGAATTACTATAAATTGTTGGATAGGAAATGTTAACCTGCTCTTGAGTGGGATATACTGGGTTTGTTTGTTTGTTTGTTTGTTTGTTTGTTAACTTGATATGAATTAATGTTACATGTATAAATTTCGAGTGCCCAAATAGAAGCATGAAGGCTCTTATGATCATTGGATTTGCAGTGAGTGGTAGACAATTATCTAACAAAGTAATTTATGTATATATATGCAATAGGAAGTTCAACACTTATTCTAATAACCATTAGTAACATGGGAATTAAGTTCACCATTTTTACAAATATAGATATGGTAATCTGGAATAATGTGCTAGTCATCTTATTTACTAAGTCACAAATCATACACAACTCCAAGTTGTAAGTTAGATAATTTAAGATGATGTATTAATTTAAAACACGAAATTGTATCGTATTTAGAAATTATTGTCCTTTAATCATTTATAGAATATTTAAGGATTCATACACTACATTAGCCGCCCAAGTAAACTCCTGAAATGAAACTTAAAATTGTTAAATCTTAGAATATTTAAGCTATGTGCCACCTGTATAGTAACTTGGAAATTTTATGTGGCATACATTAATTCAAACAAGGTATATGTAAGTAACTATGACACGTGGCTTCCTACACTTGTCGAGTGTAACTTTTAGTGCTTTTAAAACCCACTCAAGGTTATCCACTCTTTCTTGATAGACAAAAGCACGAGTCAAATGTCTCGTGGGTTGATGTCACACTTAAAATTTAAACAAATGATATCTTGTACACGTTCATTTTATATGTCGTGTCTATCAATAACACATGCGTGAATGCTCTCTGAATCTCATATAATGTCTGATTAATAAATAAAATCTTTTCAACGACATTTGTCACTTGATTGTGCTTATTGTTGTATGCATAACTTTCTAGTTGCATATTGTTAAAAGAACAAGCATTAAAGTTTTACCGTTATTGTTTGTCTCCTTTATTTTGTTACACGCATTATATACAGTTCTCAGGGTGGAAATGTTTTCAGGATTCTTGTGTTGAAGTGTTGATAATATGTTATGTGGCTCCATCTTTAGTTTGGGTAGCTCTGTCACCAAGACATACTCCTCTTGGTTAGTGTCATTGTATATGGATGCCCATCTAGATGTTGAATAGGATCATGGTTATGTGAAGTATCCACCGCTAACAATATCGAGCCATCGTATTTTCTTTTATATTATTTCATTAATTGGAACTGACAAAGTTTCTTTCTACCAATCAATCGGAGTTTGGATGCACCCTTATATTCTGCACCATGATCACATCTAAAGTGAATCTTCTTGATATCAAAGGTTTACATTTTTCTTCAAGCGTGGTGACTATAAGAGCCATTCTCGCTTCTTCCTCTTATAACAACCCAATGAAACAAATTATCATGACACACAAAAAACTAAAAACAACACGATATGATAAAAACTTTGTTAAACTAACTACAAGTAAAATGAGATATGTAATAATCATCAGTTTCCTGCATCCCAAACTAATTCTTAGGAGAATCACTATTGTTGTCACCAATGTAATCATCGTCGTTATTATCACCATTATCACCGTCAGCATCACCGTAGTTATCAATGTCGGCATCGGCATCATTATCATCGCGGCATCACCACCATAGTTGTTACAAGAACCACTCCTGAATATATAGTTACTATCTCAATATGAGATTTTAACACAAAAATATATGTATAGAATAAATATAGAAGAATTAAACAAATAAATCATAATCAAATATCGGTTTACATAGTATGTTTTAAAGGAACCTTATGTCATTTTAAATAATTGACACGTAAATCTAGAAATCTTGTGTCATGTCAAATAACTTGCCCGCTCATAAAAGAGTTGTATGAAATCCAATTTCCATAAACAATAAACAAAGCGTACAAGACCAAACAAGTTGTGTAGGCAACTCGTATAGATCTAGATGAGTTGTATTAACAAGTCCGATACGAGTCATGTATACCTACGCAAGTCGTTTCCTTACTTGATTTGATGGTTGTAAGACCTCGTTCATGGAAACCTCACAGTCGACCGTTCATCACATAAAGCATTCGTAAAATATTCATACTTAACAGCGGAAAAGAAAATTGAGCATTTAAATGAAAATTATCTTAAAAAACATTAAAGTGTATCTAAACATCAAAGTTGTTATTATATGTTCATCATATGAAAACTTTAGATGTCGGACTCGAACTCTCTAATAGTTATCATATGCAAGCCTGCATCCCCCTCAATCCTCTAATTTACCTACCAACTGATTCACATACAAAGTCGGTAATTCTGAGTGACTTCTAGTTTTATATTAAAATATGCTTTTTTAGAAAATCCATTTCCTTACCACACATCAATAATACATATCAGCATGTTTGTTTCTTTTAATAACTTTAGTCATTAGGTCTTTCCTTTTCATTTCATTATTTTCACTATACTTGATCAATGTCATTTGCAAGACCCCTAACAATATGTACAAAGCTGGTGATTGTGCTAAGGCTGGTAGACCCCAAAAATTATGTGTGAAGCTGGTCGTAGTCCTGAGGTCAAGTGAAAAAGATCCCATTTTATTACAACACAAGAAATAGACCCCTATAAATATCCTTTAGGCTAGCTAAGCCACCCACAGTTAATCTGACAACTTTTTAGGTGCGAACCTCTATTCATCATGCTTGCAAGTCTTTCATTCATTTAATATGTTTCACTTTTAATTCTCATTGTCTTTTACTTTCATTACATAATACTTTACTTATAATAACATGTAATTAAACTATGTAAATTGCATTTAAGCATCAATCAACATATTTCAATGCAAGTCAAATAAGTCAACACATCACTTGAAGCTTAAACGAGCAAGAACTAAGTTACGTGAAAACCCTATCATCAAAGAACTAGGGTTTGCGAATACCTTATCATGCGGGAACTAAGGTGTGCGATAACGCTATGATGCAATAATGTCTAATAAGCGAGCTATCCATGTGAGTGCATCTTATCAACGAAAACTTATGCGTGCGAGAACATCTATCTAGACGAGCACCTATTCATGCCAAAACCTCTAGTTAAGCTAAAGCTACATTCATTGTAGAACACAAGGGGAGAAAACCCTACCAGGTGAAAACATATCATGCATAACCATAGGATCCAAGCAAAACTTTACTACAACTCAAGCTTATCAACTTTTTGTTACTTAATCATTCATAATAGTGTGAAAATGCAATCATTAAAATCAGAATCAACATAGTATACAAAAGCAACATATTGATATGCATATCAACTCTAAAACACGTAAAACCATTGAAAAAGAGGGGCTAGAACTCACTTCTTTGAAGATTGTAACAAAATACACTTTTCGATAGCTTAATTAACCAGAATCTACAAACTTATGCAATAACATGATCAACTAATCATTCCTTAATGAATAGTTAAATAAAAACACGAATTTACATACCAAAATCTTCTTCCTCTCTACTTTCTCTCCCTAGGTCTTGTTTTCTCAACCTAGCTACCATCTTGTGTCATTTTCACATGAAGTAAGGGCAGGGAAGGCACCCTCTTTTCCTTTTATAGCAAGTTCCTAGGGTTTTGACTATCCAATTTTGGCAACTTTAATTTTGGCAACTTTTGCACTGGAATGAATGCAATACTGGGTTTTATGTGCTTCATCTTAAATCTTTTCTCTGAATCCCCATAACATGGAATCCACATTCGTCTGATTTGGTCTTCACACCAAGGGTATTTTCTCCCAAACTAGTAATTTGTTATTTCATTTTTTCAGAATTGATCTGATATTCTTTTAAGGCTCCATCTTAAAACTCTCTAATCTGTTACATAATGTCAAGTGTTACTATCAATTAATAAGCCTTCACCTGAATTGGTTCAGGTTTCTCGTTACTACTAAGGGCATCAACAACCAAATTTGCCTTTCCCGTGTGATACTAAATCTTACAGTCGTAACCTTTAATCAACTTGAACCACCTTCTTTGTCTCATGTTAAGATCTTTCTACTAACAGAAGTACTTTAAATGCATATGATTTGTAAAGATGGTGCATTTCATTCCATAAAGGTAATGTCTCCATAGCTTTAGTGCAAAAACCACTACCGCTTGGTCCAAGTCATGCGTAGGGTAATTGACCTCATGATTTTTCAAAGAGGCATAACCTATAACTTTCCAATGTTACTTTAAAAAACATCCTAATCCTGAGTAGGAATCATCAGAATAAACCACTAGATCATCTTCTTTCGGGCAATGTCAAAACAGGGACTAAGTTAACCTTGTCTTCAATTCTTGGAATGCATTTTAATGATCCATATTCCATTCAAACTTCACATCATTATAAGTTAAATTGGTTAAATAAGAAGCTACTTTATTGAAATCTTGAATGAATCTTCTATGGTAACCTGAAAAACCCAAGAAATTACGAATCTCGGATGGCATCTCTGGCAAATCAATTGCATTACTGCTTACAGCTTAGCAGGGTCACCATGACCCTATTATGATTAATAATGGCCAAGGAATTAGACCTCACATAGCCATAATGCACATTTAGAGAACTTTGCATTCAACTTATCATTTCTGAGTATTTCCATACGTCTTTAATATGACTTGCATGCTCCTCCTTGCTCCTTGAGTAAATTAGGATGTCGTCATAAACACAACTACCCAATTATCTAGCATTGGTCGACATACATGATTATTAAACCCATAAAAGCAGATGGCAAATTTTTTAAACAAAAGGACATCACGAGGTAACCCGTAGCGCCCATAACTAGGGGTGTAAAGAGAGGAGTCAAGACCTAGTGGAGCTCAGCTCGTTGAATCTTTCTAAAGCTCAACCTTCAGCTCATATGAGCCTACCTCGAACGGTAAAACCGAAGCTCAAGATCGGCTTGATATAATTAGCTTACAATAAAAATAACGAGCTAAAGCTCGGCTCGAGCTCGCTAATAGGATAGCTAATAGCTTTAAGCTAAAGCTCGTCTCAAGCTCAAGCTCAAGCTTGATATGACTGCATTTTTATGTGGTTTTGTTCATATTTTGATCCTCTGTTTCATTAAGGATTGCATCAAGCTCGAGATCGATAAAGGTTGTATTTTTCACTTATCTATTGAATAGATTCAAACAACGAATGGTTAAGTCATACCTAAATCATTGAGTAAAAAAATCAAATAAGAGCAAAATAACTCGAATAGGGGCAACGATCGTTGATGTTTGTGATGGATGATGAATGTGGCTCGAGATCGGTGGCGAGGAGGACGTAGACTGGTGATGAATGATGACAGTACCAAGAAGGATGACTGGGAGACAGATGCAATGAACCTTGAGATGAAGATGACCGGAGGGCAGCTGGTTGATGGTGGCTGCTACTAAACTATGGGATCATTACGGTTTAAAGTTTTTGAAGGTTAACAAGAAAGAAATTGGGAGTTGACTAATTAAGGACGTGTGGGGTAAAAAATGAAAAGTATATTAATTTAAATATATTAAAAATACACTTAAATATTAGTGGGATCACTAAGACTCATGAGCCTTAGCGATCCTTGAATGCGAGGCTCGAGCTCAGGCTTGACAACTAATCGAGTTATATTTTGTGCTCCAGATCAGGATCAACCTCGTTTAGGCTTGGCTCATTCGAGATTTTTACCAAGTTGATCTCGAGTAGCTCTCGAGCCAGCTTAACTCATTTACACCCTTACCCATAACGCGTACGGAAATCTATTTATATAATATCCTGCTCTTTCACCTTGAACTGGTGTTAGCCAGAATGGAGATTCATCCTTGAAAACCAATTAACACCCTGATTAAATAGATCATCAATCCTTGGTAACGGGTATTGATTATTTATGGTCAGTTTATTCAACTCATGATAGTTGATACAATCTTGCGATAGAGTGGCTCATGGAGAGATACTTGGTCTAATGAAACCTTAATTAGCAGATCTTGTAGTTAAATCATCAATTCCTTCAACTCGGAAGGAGCTAGATGATACGGTGCCTTGGTAATAGGTTGAGCTTTAGGCAAGAAGTGATTTTTAAACTCAATCTTGCGATAGGGTGGCTTATCCATCAAATCCTCGGTAAAGATATCAGGAAAGTCACTCATGAATAGTACATTTGACAACTATGGTTCTATCACATCCTCGTCTTTCACATATGCTAGATAAGCACCATATCCATACGTTAGCCATGCCTTGAAAGGAAATAATCGAGATCACTTTTGGAACTAAATACATCATTTCCCCATAGATCGTAACTGAATTGACATCAGGCACAGCTAGTCGAATCATCTTCTTACAACATACAATATTAGCCTCATAATCGGCTAACCAATCTATTCCTAGGACTACATCAAATCCTCCTAAGGTCATAAGGAATGCTTTCTATACCACAAACATCTATAGCCTTCGATACTTTGGTGGACTTACCAATACTAGTTTCTACATCAAAAGGAACATCAATCTTTCTACTTTTACTAGGGAATTTATCATAAATGAAGCAGAAATAAAACTCCTACTAACACCATAATCAAAAAGTATGGATGATCAAACATGAATTAATATAAATGTACCTGACATAACATCATGATCCACCCTAGCCTCCTCTCGAGCCATAGTAAAGGCCTTTTCCTTAGCTTTATACCCATTATTTCCCTTCTTGATTCCCTTCTTTGCTCCTGAGTTCTAGGCTCTTGGCTTCTTATAGTCTTTATTTGGATGACCTGTTACCCCTCAATTAAAGCATTTGGTTGACCCTAGATAATCCATTGCCATATGCCCCTTTTCCCCACATCTGAAGCATAAATTCGCTCCCCGCTTGCATTCACCCATATGATTTTTCCCATACTTCTTACACTTTATCATGTCTCCTATATCCTATCTCCTCATTCCCTAATCTTTCACTCTTGCCTTCCTCATTCCAGTTACAAAACCATTGTTCCTAAATCATTTCCCATTCATTTTCTTCTCACCATTCAACTTCTTCTTAGCTTCAACCACTGGTATCTCCTCTTATTTATCATAGAGCTTTCTCGCTAGATTTACCACTGACTTGAATGTACCTGGTCGGGCGATGATCATATGTTCACGAATTTCCACCGACAATCCTAGAAAATATGTTTTGATCACCTTGGACACCGGGGTGACTAACTCTAGCACACGTCTTGCCATTTTATTAAACTTTGCAGTGTACTGCTGATGAGTCACGCTTCCCGCTTCAAGTTGTAAATACTCTCTCTCAATCTTGTCAAGTTCCCTATAAGGACAGGACTCCTCAATCCCCAACGTTTATATCTTAGTCCATCTCATCTTGGTTATTGCCATGCCTCCCTCTGCCTAGACAATGTTGCCTACCAACACAAGGCTGAGTCCATATAGAAATGACTAGCAAACTTTACCTTCTAGTCCTCCTGACACTTGCTGATATCTAGAAGAACTTCCATTTCCTTACTGACCTATGAGATGTGGTTGCATTCCTATTACTATCAAAGACTGGGGGCTTGCATCTCTAAAAAGCCCCATAGTTGAACCTATTTTCCATCTCCTTCACTGTGTCATCTTCCTTATCACTTGAAACAACCATCTCAAACTCAGGTTGTTCCTTTTCTCCAAATTCCCTTTCCTCATCCCTACTCTCATTAGTGTTCTTCTTATCCTTCTTTTCTTCTTTCTTCCCATCCTTGACTGCTGCGATGATAGCTTCCTTCACTATTTCTTTTAGTCCAGCACCCTAATCTCAACCATGATGACGGTGAAGCTCAGACTCCTCGAGAGTTGTTTCTACAGCTTTATCCCTACTTTTGGTGACATATTGTCTAGTTCTGCGAACACCATGACCACCTCCACTAGATGCTTTGGTAGACTTTCTACCGACCATTTCTTAATTTTTATAAGATTCAAGACACCAACATGGTCACTCAAGATAGTAGTTTAGATTATGGTAAGTTCCTAATTATAGTGTCTAGTTGTGAGTAACTACTTACCTTATTTTCACATCCTAAGTATTCCCCATATTGATCACCCTGGTGTCTAAGTCTTCTATAAGCACATAGTCACATTGCACACACATACTTTTCCAATTACTTTACATCCTGGCAAGATCATTTACCTAATGGGCATGTAGTTACTCGGGCTGGTATCCTTCCCTTTTGTCCATTTTAAGTTTAAGTTTATATTTTGAAAATGATTTTACCCAATTCTCTTTAATTTTGACTCTGATACCAACTTGCATGACCTCGTTCCTGAAAACCTCATAGTTGGTCATTCATAGTATAAAACAAATTATAAGCAGAAATTATAATTAACCGTTTAAATAAAACTTATATTAAAGGAACATTAAAGTGTATTTAAACATTAAAATTATTATCAAATGTTCATCGTGTCACAACTTTAGATGTCAAACGCGGACTATCCTAGTAGCTATCATATTCCTATGCCTACATCCCTATCGGCCTAGTACTTACTTGCCAACTGATATGCAAAGTTAGCAATGCTAACTGAGTTTCAGTTTTATATTAAAATATACCTTAGTCATAAATCCACATATTTCAATGCAAGTCAAATAGGTCAATATTTCCCTTGAAGCCTAAATGAGCAAGAACTAAGTTATGCAAAAGCCCTATCATACGAGAACATCTAATAAGCAAAAATCTATGCATGCAACAGCATCTTATCAAACAAGAACTTATGTGTGCAAGAACATCTATCCACAAAAACACCTATTCATATGAAAATCTCTAGGTAAGCGAAATCTATATTCATTCGAGAACACTAGAGGCAAAACCCTACCAAGCGAAAACATATCATGCATAACCATGGCATCCAAGCGAAAACTTTACTGCAACTCAAGCTTATCGACTTTTTGTTACTAAATCATTCATAACAGTGTGTAAACATAATGATTTCAATCAGATGCATCACAATACTCATAGGCAATCATATTGATATGTATATCAACTTCAATACTTGTAAAACCATAGAAAAAGAGAGGCTAGAACTCACCTCTGAAGATTGCAATTAAACACACTTTCAGGAGCTTAATTACCCCGAATCTACACATTTACACAATACATGATCAACTAATCATTCCTTAATGCAGTGATTTAATAAAAACACAAATTTGCATACCTTAATCTTTTTCCTCTTTACTTTCTCTGTCTAAGTCTCGCTCTCTCTATCTAGCTACCCTTTTGGATAGCTTTCGCATTAAGGGCAAAGGAGGCACCTTTTTTTCCTTTTATAGAAATTTCCTAGGGTATTTAACTTTATAATTTGTCAAGTTTGAGCTAGACTTTGTTTTTGTGAAACCTTCATGTTTTTATGGACTATTGATTTTTTTGGAAACCTTAGGGTGTTACAACGGCTCTACCGGATGCAGCTTTGATCCGTTTGAACGATTCCTACATGACCCATATATCCTTATATGCATCGTATAGAGGGTGTCTGCAGGATCGATATTGTTCTCTCAACACTTAGTGTTTCTTATAAACTGTTAAATATCACTCATTTTGATAAATGCAGAATCAAGAACTCAGTTGATAATAATATAATAAGTAAAGAACACTAGAAATGGTTTTCAAGATACTTGTATATATTATCTCTCAACTAAGTATTACAAGACTCATGCAGAAGCATGGATACTAAGTTACAATGAGCGACTATATATACTACTATCTACAGCTTGTTATACATAGATAACATGTTAGGACTTACTTCTAAACAAATACTACATTGCTAAAGGTAGGGTATCTTAGATAAAGTATTATCTAAGATATCTAAGATAAGGTAGTCATGACAGGTCCATGACTTACCTTTTGGTCACCAACTAAAGGTGGCAGCTGTACTAGCTAAGGAATGGTGAATAGTAGACAAAAGTA
>BJCO01568296.1:0-12246 GCA_018326465.1 Flaveria floridana
AGTTTCAATGATCAATTGTTAAATCGATCAATGACTAACCAGCTCTGATACCATTTGAAAGGATCTCAGCATCTAGTTTGATCAATTAGGTTGGATTTGCAGCGGAATTAGCACAAGAATTAGAAATTATAGCAAGAACACAATAGATTTAGCAATGAAACAATAAGTTATAGAGAGAGAGAGAGAGAATTTCTGCAAAAAGGTGTATTCAATTGATCACATGCTTCAGCGAGTATTACAATTAGGTCATCTTCCTTATATAGGAAAGATGACGTCAGCTGACGTCACTTGACAGTGACATCAAACCGTTATTACAACAAACTACTGAAACTAACTAAACTACTGAAGATGTCAAACAGCTGACATCTTCTTACAAAAGACTAAGTGTTAAAACTATTACAACTACTGAAAAGAAACTACTGAAAACCACAATGTCTGAAGAACATGCTCTTCAGACGTTTTACAAACTACTGAAATACAACCTACAACTACTGATAAGAAAGTGCTGAAAGGTAAACCATCTCAACAACTGAAGAGTACTTCTTCAGCTGTTGTGACAAACTCTGAAGCTTTCCGCACTTGACTTCAGACTTGAACTTCAGTTGTTGTCATCAGCTGATGACTTCAGCTATTGTCATCAGCTGATGTCTTCAGTCTTTGTCTTCAGTCTTTGTGGTTCAGCTGATGATCTTCAGTACTTTGATCTTCAGCTGATGTTCTTCAGTACTTTAGTATTCAGCAGATGAAGTCTTCAGCACTTTAGTCTTCAGTTAATGGTCTTCAGCACTTTAGTCTTTAGCTGATGAAACCTTCAGTCTTTGTCATCATCAGCTGTTGAGGTCTTCAGTAGTTGTTGTGATGTCTATGGCACTTAAAGGTTTTTCTAATCTGGCTCATTGGTTCTTTTGATCCAACATAGATTCTCCTCTATGATACTTCAGAATTCTCTTGGCAGCCATAAGATGTGACAACTATGGAGCAGCTTGGAATCTTGAACACATGCATATGGAAAGTATGATATCTAGTGTGCTAGTTATAAGATACATAAGAGATACAATGATGGCTCTATATTTCTACTGATCAACTGCTTCCCCCTCAAGATTAAGAGTTAATGAACATGTCTTCAACATTGGTGTTTTTAAGTAGCCTTAGCATCAATAGCTTGAAATCTTACTAAAATGTCCTTAACATACTTAGATTGATTTATAAAGATGTCATGAGAGGTTTGTTTTACTTGTAGCCCTAGAAAGAAAGTGAGCTCTCCCATTGAATCATCTCAAATTTTTTCTTCATGTGACTTTCAAAGGCTTTGTATAAGCTGTCATTTGTAGACCCAAAGTTGATATCATTCACATATACTTGTACCAAAATGATATCCAAATCAACCTTTTTGATGAGGAGAGTTTTCTCTATTGATCCTCTGGTGTATCCATTCTTAAGGACAAAGGTAGAGAGTGTCTCATATTATTTCCTTGGTGCTTGATGAAGACCATAAAGGGCCTTATCCAGTTTGCATACATGATCTACATACTTGGGATCTTTAAAGCCTAGAGGTTGGCAGACATAAACCTCTTCATCAATCTCACCATAGATGATCGCACTTTTGACATCCATCTAAAACACTTATAAGTCTTTGGAGGAAGCAAATACTTGAAAAATTCTGATTGCTTCAATCTTTGCCACAGTAGCAAAGACTTCATCATAATCAATCCTTTCTTTTTGTGTGTACCCTTGTACTAAAAGTCTGGCCTTGTTCTTAATAACAATGCCCATATCATTTTTCCTTTTTCTTAAAAACCATTTGGTCCTTATTGAAGTCTTACCACTTGGAGTGCACATAGTTTCCAAACCTTTTCCAAGTGAATTAAAAAAGCACCTCTTGCATGGATTCCCCCCGAACTGTTATCTTTTAAGGTCTTATAACCTTTCTTTGGTTGCAGTTGACAAAGAAAGCATGAAAACAAACAGAATGTTTCCTTCATGCACCCTACTTCTTGTCTTGACACCAGCATCTACATACATTGACATACTCATCTGGATGCTCTTTATGATATCTTAGTCTTAGGATTACTTGGAGTTGTTAAGATAGATCCAAATTGGAAAATTTTGTATCAGGGAATTTGGTAGACGGATTGACTGGTTCATCTATCGAATTTACTATATCATCAGCATTTGTCATAATTGGTACTTTTTAGGAGATTTTCTAATACCACAATGATCATTAGACTCTTCATCTGGTGAGTCATAATAAGCAACTGTAAGGTTACACTTGAAAGGCTGATGCAACCAAAGCAACTAAAGATCTTCCAGCATGCATGCATGATGTATATAGTAGAAGTTACTTTGGCAGTTTTACACTCTTCATAAGAAGTATTCTAAGTGTAATATCTTTCGAAGCCAAAGACAAAATCTTCCAAAGCTAAAGATGAAGTCTTATGAAGCTTCAAGGATAAAGTATTCTGAAGCCAAAGACTAAAGACTGATTTCTTCCAAAGATAAAGAAGACATGCTTTCTCTTATCAACTTTTGCATAAAGCTAACAAACTTTCCGCTGCCACTCTGAAGACTCACCAATTTATACAAGTTCGTGAAAACGTCTGTTGGTCCATAATGATCACTAAAACAGTGCAATGATTGATAAACAACAACAAATCCCATTGATAATCAATGATCCATGATTAAAACACACTTGATAAATAATATTAAGATCAAAACATACTCAATAAGGTAATAAAGCTACAAAGATGATGACAATGAGCTCCTAGCACTTCAGCCATCACACACAAAATAGGGTTTGATAAAACTTGCCAAAACTTTTATTCAAATGAGAAATGATTACAATATATAGTGCAGAGTCTAGATTCGCTAACAGATTCGTTGCAAGCGAATCTGTCAAGTCGCTAGCTTGCACATTCGCCGGACACCAAACTAGGTTCGCCCGGTAACAACTCTATACAGACACTGGACTCAAAAGACTAAAGCTTCTGGGAGAATCTATAGATTTGCCCATAGGTTCGCTATACTACTAAAAGATGAAATACATATAAAGCAAAACACCAACATGCTGATGAGTCCAACCTACATATATCATCAATACTCCCCCTAGGTTGGACCTCACCCAAGGGAAGCCTTCTACTCAGCTTCAAAATTCTCAATGAACGCTCCTGCACTCAATTCAATCCCGGCCAATTGATTTGTAACGTCTTCAGATCCGGCCTCCGAGTTACTATCAACAGCTATCGGCTCAGTCTCAGGAAAATCTAGAACAATAACTTTCTCCTGAGTTTTAACAGTTTGCTCCTTAGTGATCTGAACCCCTGGTCCACTTGATTCATTAACAACATGTTTCTTAAACCTCTTCTCAATGGACTAGTCCATCTTTATGGACTAGTCCATCTTTATGGACAAATCATCCATGTCCATTCTGAAATCATCTGCTTTCCTGACTCTTTCATCCAGCTTCTTAATCTCTGCACGAACGCCCCGGGCTTTATTTACCACCCTGACAAATAAATTTGCTTCAACCTTAGTATCATCTCCTGCCCCATGGTTGATTCTATTCTCACACAGCACCTTCAGATCCTCATCACAGAATGAGAACTTCTCCATAGGATCAAAAACTCTTATTTCTGGCCTATCCTCCCCTTTCAATCTAATCACAGCTTCTCCTGTCTGGTTATCATAGAACCATTTCTCAAAATCTTATAGCCTAGGAGGTTGAGTATTAGGAGCCCTAACCCGGTTCATATTCTTTGGAGCAACAACTTTCAGAACCACTTTACCTTTCCACGAAACCCAATGCTTATCTCTCTTGTATCTTCTTTTCAATGGCTTCTGATATCCGAAAGATACAAAGTTATCTCTCGTAGCCCTTTGAATAACAATTTCGAATGCCTCGGCTCTTGGATGGTCCTCTCTACAAAGAAGAGGAAGTTCAACTAATCTCCTGAGATCCCAACGAGGAAGGGTATTGAAGTGTTTTTTGTGTTTGATGTAGCTTATGTCTCCTCCCCTCCTCTTGATCATATAAGAATTGACCAAGGCATTGTATTTCCAGGATATGATCTTCTTATCCATCTCCTTTGTATTAGGTTCCTTCAGATACTGGAATACAAGAGTTTCTGGTACCTTTTCTTCCTCCCTTTTAAACCATTCTAATTTATCAAGATCTACGTAATCATTTCCCTCCGGATCCTTAAAACACAAGTATGTAACCTCCTTTTCCTCAATATTATATTCCTCAGGCTCATCCTCCGGGTCATCCTCTACTTCTTCTTCACTTCCTAAATCTTCATGGCTTATCCACCATATTAAACTCCTGATTAGATTCAACTGTAACCTCTGGACCTGTGAAAGTGTCTAAATCAATTCCCATATGCTCATGAAACACTGAATCATCCATAGCCTCTTTTTCTTTACCCTTTGATCTTGTTAAATCAACAAACTGTGCCTCATGAATTTGTTCGGATCCATCTGCAACACCCGAACCATCAACAATCCCTGAAAATCCTCCATATTTCATCAATGGATATATCGAAGCATCCATTAGACTCTTCAGCTCATTCTCAGACATTGCAGGCAGTAATCTGGCCTTCTTCTTTATCTCATTCATTTCTTTGAATACTCTGACAAGCAAATATTGTTGATCTTTTATCATCCGAGCCATCCCCCTAATTACATCTCCTTTTTCTTTATCCTTTTTCTCTAACTCTGCACATTTAACTTTCAAAACTGCTAATTCAGCCTCAACATCTGTTTCAGAGACTTTAGCAGTGTCAGCTGCTGCTTCATGCTTTTGTTTGGTTCTCCTCTCAGTCTGAGAGCTAGAACCTGCCTCTGCCTTTCTCTTTGTTCTTCTTTCTTGTTCAGTATTCAGCTCAGCCTGGATCACATCCGTCTCCTTTTCAAATGAATGACTTTTGTCTCTAGCATATCTTTTTCTCTTTTTCTGTTCTTGTTGAGTCTTCTCCGCAGTCTCCTCAACCCACATGTTTTCAATCTTAATAAGTTTCTTAATATGAGGCCATCTTTCAATCGGGTACATGTTTTCCCACATGTAGGTGATCTTCCCCACACAGTCATGTCTTGCAGCTCTACAGTCTCCAAATATTCTTATGTTCATCGGCCATATCCTCAGAGTATCCCCAATAATGGGCAGATCAGGCTATAGGTCATTCAGGATCATCTGAATAAAACGAGGCTACAACAGCCACTTCTCCTTCTTAGCCGCATGGATGTTCTCCACCATGTAATTATAGATCAGCTTGGCAATATTAGCCGTTTTTCCTTGACAGAATAATACCATGGCCCTAGCCCAATCAAGATTTAACCCATCTGTGCCCCCTTTCCTATGATCCAGGCACATTATAAACACGTGGGCGATGTATCTCCATTCCCTAATCAAATAGGACTTGACAAATTCCATTTTCTTTGCACCAGGCATAGGACCTTCATAACTAGCAGATTTCAATGCCCTGAATACTTCCTTAGAAGACAACTGGAACTCGTCTCCATTATCTCCGTCTAACTTTAGAATTCATGTTAGATCTGCCTCCGTGAATGCAATGTCGTGGCCTTGTTCTTTTGAACTAATCCGAGAGGGAGTCACACCAATATCTAAAACAACGTTCTTCCAGAAGTCACGAACGTGAAGATTGTATACATCAGGAGAACAAGAAATAGCATGGTGAATATGTGAAGATTTCAACCATTTAATACAATCTTTGTAGCCAATAGCTTTCTCGTGGTTTTCGTTGAGCAACGCACACATATTATGCTTCTTCTCAAAATATAAGGTCAACATACTTATCTGAAACATGAAACGAAAGTTGGCCAATCAATATACAACAATTAAAAAAAATAAAACTCAAAAATTTCAAAATCTCTTAGATACGCTAGTAAATCATTAGATTCGCTAGCCAACGAAGCTAGATTTGGCTTGCAGAATCTATAGGTTCCCTGGCAATAGGAAATGACATCGGTGTCAAGCGAACCAATAGATTCGCTAACCATATCCGGCGAATCTATGATATGCGCGTGAATAGCATAACTCATAGATTCGCTCAAAGTTTAGAACTTTCGTTCAGGTTCGCTCAAAGAACCATAGATTCGCTCTAGCCCTAGAAATTTTAAAACTGATCAATATCCTTTTACTAGACAGATAAAATACTAGAATATCAAATTGTGCATATAGCCATCGATTCTAAACAATTTTTACCATGAAATAAAAACCCTAAGTCATCAATTTATAGAAAAAGGAGAGTTGGTCCACGCAGGTTCGATTCTAAAGCTTCAATGATGATAACGAATTGTTTAAATGATAAAAAAGAATTCGAAACACTTACAAGATGAAAATATACACAAGTGATCAATCGAAAACACAATAGAGCAAGGATCGAGTCTTAGGGGTGTATGAATCGGTTCAACAGTGCAGCGAAAGTATGATTTCACGAACCTGTGAACTGAATATATACCCTTAGATTCACTGGAAACGAATCTATAGATTCGCTCGGCAACCCGAATCAACATGCGCTGAGAACCCCAACACAACGCTAAGCGAACCTATAGGTTCGCTAGCAGATTCGCTAGAACAAAAACTTGGAACTCTTTAGATATTTTCTGAAATATAATTAAATTAAATGCCCTTTGAATACTTTATCGCCCCACAATTCCAACATTCAAAACAAAATTAAAATAAAAAAGGTAAAATAAAATAAAATAAAATAATAATGATAATAAGAAATAAGAGGATATATATATTTTTATTGTCTTTTGCGAGCAATATCCGGAGAGTCATAGATTGGCGAGATTGCAGATATGTTTGACCTCTTAAACCCATGCCTTATTCTTTTCAACAAGTAATCTGCAGCTTCTTTTATCATGTTTTTGGTTTAATTAAAGAATCTCTGGCAACTTCGTCCCCACAGACATTTGGCAAAGAACTAGTTCCGTCAGCTGGGCTTATTGAGCAATATTATTGACTTTGCTTGATTTTACTTTGAAGATGAACTTTTGAATATTGATCTTTTCATGATTCTTGATGCTCTTTTGATTTTGAGAGCAGACAAAGACAATGATCAATTGAGAACCATTATGAGTGCCATTTGAATACTGGGAGAAGAGCTTTTGACAATGTTCCTTTTGATTCAGGACACATTGTGACATAATTATTTGGGGAACTCAGATGATGAGAGCTCCAAGTCAAAACCGACGTATAGCAGAGGAGATGATCATCTCAGCGTGCTCGGTGAATCTTCAGGTCTATACCAACGTATAACAGAGAAGATCACCAACTCCAGGTAATTGTTCGCACAAAGCAGAGGAGTTAAGCACATAATTTATTATATTCTGAGGATCTAACTAGAAGCTCAACTCAGAGGCTTTTCTAAAGAGCAACACTAGCAGCATATTTGTTGTGCTGACTAGAAGCTCAATTCAGGGCAAGGGTGAGGGTGATTTGGGATAAGTTGGGGAAATCAACACAAAGATTTGAAACTCTCAACCTGTTTTTTGATAGAAACATGTAACTTTGTGCAAGCCAATCATGTCAAGGAGATAATCCTTTATCACCGAGTTCTTGGACTTTATGTTTAGCTGCACAATCACTGTTTACTTTATTTTCAGGCTAAGCCTATCTTTGCATATCTCAACCACAATGCTACTGACCTCCTTCAACCTCTCATTTTTGCGGGGATACTAAAAAGAAGAACAAATTGACAGACTATTAAAAGTTAATCTTAAATAGAAAAGAAGTAAAAATTTGATAGACTATTAAAAGTTAATCTTAAATCTCCCCCGAAATTTCTATTTGAGAGCCATCTAATAGGAAATTTCTGTTCTTTTAATAAAAGAAAAATAAAGATAAAGTTAGTGAAGGAATATGTGACACAAGAATTCTCAAGGTAGAAAAACAAAGATTAAATATTTACATATTTACACAATAAACAGATATCATTTTCAGAAAAAGTTTTTCAAAAGGATATTAATCCCACCAGTTGGATCAGTTCATAAAAACCAGGTTTATCAAAGGTTTTTATGAAAATATCTGCTTTTTGTTTCCTTGTTTCAATATGAATAATATCAATGAACCCATTTTCCTAAGCATCACGAATGGCATGGATTCTTGTTTCAATATGCTTTGTCTGAGTGTGATGAACTGGATTCTTGGCAATTCCAACTGCAGCCACATTGTCATAAAAGATTGGAGTATGAAGGAAGTTGATGTCATAATCCATCATCTGATGTTGAATCCAAAGCACTTGGCAACAGCAATTAGATGCAGCAATGTATTCGACTTCTCCTGTGGACAAGGATACAGTGGTTTGCTTTTTGCTTTGCCATGAAACAAGACAATCTCCGAGATACTGACATCCACCGATGACTGACTTCCTGTTTATCCTGTAACCACCATGATCACTATCAGAATAAGCATGTAAATCAAAATTCCCACCTTTTGGGTACCATAGTCCTAAACGGGAGGAACCCTTAAGATAACGAAAGATGTGTTTAATAGCTTTTTCATGTGATTCTTTTGGATGAGCTTGAAAACAAGCACATTAGCACACAGCAAATGTGATATCTAGACGACTTGCAGTTAAATACATGAGAGATCCGATCATGAACGGTAATGATGAGCATCCACGGATTTCCCATTATCATCTAGAGTTAAGCACGTCTGAGTAGTGAAGGGAATCAATTCTGTATCTGAATTCTCCATCCCGAGCTTTGTAAGAATTTCTTTGATATACTTCTCTTGGTGAACAAGAATGCCATCATGTTTCTGTTCCACCTGCAACCCTAAGAAAAAGCACATCTCCCTCATCATGCTCATTTCAAAGCGATCCTTCATCACTTCTTCAAACTCTCTGCATAGCTTCTCATTTGTTGACCCGAAGATGATATCATCAACGTACACTTCAACTATCAGTATCTCACCATCAACTTCCTTCTTGAACAATGTCATATCTATAGTCCCACAAGAGAAACCTTTGCTGAGCAGATACTGAGTCAGGGTCTCATACTTGATACGGGGAGCTTGATGCAACCCATATAGAGATTTGTCCAACTTGTACACTTTGTCTGGATAATCTGGATCCTCGAAACCTGGTGGTTGACAAACGTATATCTCTTCATCAATGTCTCCATATAGAAATGCACATTTCACATCCATCTGAAAAACTTTAAAATCCTTGTGACCACATGTGCAAGAAAGATTCGAATAGCTTCAATTCGGGCAACTGGAGCAAACACTTCAGTATAGTCTATCCCTTCCTCTTGAGCATATCCTCGTAACTGGAGCAAACACTTCAGTATAGTCTATCCCTTCCTCTTGAGCATATCCCTGAACAACCAATCTGGCTTTGTTTCTAATAACAACACCACGATCATCCAGCTTGTTCCTGAACACCCATTTTGTACCAATAGGTCACTTGTTTGGAGGAAGATCAACTAACTCCCAGACGTTCAACTTCCTGAATTGTTGCAGCTCCGTTTGCATAGAATCAACCCAGCTTGGATCTTCAAGTGCCTGTTTGTAATTCTTTGGAACAATCTGAGATAAGAAAGCTGCATGTAGGCACTCATTAATCAACCCACTCTGACTCTGAGTCCTTACACCATAAGTGATAGAACCAATGATATAATCGTGTGGATGGTCTTTCAAGGTTTTGAAATTGTGTTTAAAGTTAATGTAGTGGATGGGGAAGTGAAAGGGTGTGATGGAATAGGAGAACTTGTAGGGGAAATTAGATCAGTAGGGGGAAGTGGATCAGCAGGGGGAGATGGATTTGAGTGAGATGATGATGGAACATCTGATGGAGAAGGGATATCAAATTAAGTGGTAGTTACAGAGTTAACAGATTGTTGTGGGTGTGGTGGAATGAGATTAACAGAAGTGTGAGGAATAACATCATCATCATCAGAGATTGAGAGATTGAATGATTTGAAGATAGTGGTAGAATCATAAAACTATGCTGGTTTACTACCAATGCTTGTAGAGTTAGATTCTTGCCAGTCAACATAGTAGGACTCTTGCACAATTCGCGTCCGTTTGTTGTACACACGATATGCCTTTTGTGTTTCTAAGTACCCCACAAAGAAACATTCATCTGAAACTGCTCCAAACTTCGTGTGTTGATCTTGAGTATTCAGCAGAATGCAAGAGCATCCAAACGGGCGTAGAAAATCAATTAACGGTTTTATTCCATGAAATAACTGATACGATGTCTTCATCTTGCTTTTGACGATCAATACCCGGTTCACAACATAAGCTGCACAACTGACTGCTTCAGCCTAGAAGATAATTGGAAGCTTTGACTCAATTAGTATAGTCGTGGCTGCTTCCATAAGAGTTTGATTTTTCCTTTCAGCAACACCATTTTGTTGTGGTGTCCTTGTAGCACTGAACTGTCTAAGAATACCTTTGTTCATAGAAGGAATTGAAGATATGGTTTCTGAACTCAGTTCCGTTGTCACTTCTGATGGCTTGAACCTTTCTTTTCCCAAGAGCTTCAATTAAAGGAATTAATGTCATCAACTCTTCAGCAGTGTCACTCTTGCTTGCTAGAAATCTCACCCATGAGTGCCTTGAATAGTCATCTATGACAACCAAACAGTAGGATTTCTTAGCAATTGATTCGACACTAATAGGGCCAAATAAATCGGTATGTAACAATTCAAGCCATGCACTTCTCTACCACGGAATAGTCTTTCAATGGTAGTCCCCTCACTAAATTGTTCTTAACCAACTTATTTAGAATTTTAAAATTAATATACCCTAAACATCTATGCCACTGAAAAGATTCAAAAGAAGAAGCTTTAGACAGAAGACAGGTCACAGAGGAAGTTGATTCTATTGATCCCATATTGAGCAAATAGTTATCATTTCTCCTTGGAGCTTTCATGATCACCAATTCTTCAGGGATAGGAAACTCTGGCTTCAAGAATAGACATTCATTTGCAAGAAACAGCACGAGAATATTCTTATCACAGATTTGTGATACACTGAGAAGATTGAACGCCAACTCAGGAACATAGTTAACTTTCTCCAAGGTCAGTGAACCATTTGAGACATCACCTTGGCCAATAATCTTTCCACCTTTCTTATCTCCAGGGAAAGACACATAACATCCATCAATGATTCTATAATTAGTCAACAAGTCCTTCAATCCGGTCATTTGTCTGGAACATCCACTATCTATATGCCAAAAACTATTTACGGCGGAGCTGGAATGTTCCTGACATTTGAGAGAAATTAATTATGCTTTTGAAACTGGAACCCAAGTCTTAGAGAACTTAGGTCTTTGAAATGTAGATCTTTTGTAGAAAAAATCATTCATAAGAATATTCAATCTATTTCCTAAAGATCTATTTTGCATACTCCTGCCAACTAACTTAGGACAGTGCTTTACAACGTGATCATCCTTTCAACATCTAAAACAGTGAGATCTCAAACCTGTCTTTGAACGATTTGATAAAGGAATTCTATCAATAGATATCTCTTCTTCACATTCAGACAATTTGGAATCAGAATCGCTATAAGAGTCATAAGGCTCTTTTAACTTCCCTGTGGATATTTTTACTTTAGCAGATTCTGGTTCAATTTTATCATTTTTGTTCTCAGTCGGAGAGGGTGTTTCTTTATCTTTTGGTTTAGAAACCCTTATCGGTGTAAAAGATGGAATAGGATGAGAAAAGAACTTTTGAAAACAGTTTGTTTTTTGTTGACTTTCAGAGACATGACTTGAAAGTTTGGCAGTATCATCAACACAAACATCATTAACAACATCATCATTCAAATTATCACAATTGGAAATAGAACATCCTGAATTAAGATTATGACAGGATCTCAGCCTCTAGTTTGATCAATTAGATTATATTCGCAGCGGATTTAGCACGAGAATTAGCAATTACAAGCAAGAACACAAGAATTTTGCATGTAACAGTACAAATAGAGAGACAGAACAATTCTGCCAAAAAGGTATTTTCTATTACTCACAAGTTTCAGGCAGGATTACAATTAGGTCATCTTCCTTTTATAGGAAAAATGACGAATGCTGATGTCACTGGATAGTGACATCAAACGGTTATTAACAAACTACTGATAGAACACTAAACTGCTGAAGATGTCAAACAGCTGACATCTTCTTACAAAATGCTAAGTGTTCTAACTTATTACAAACTACTAAAAGGAAAAGAAACTACTGAAAGGTACAACGACTGAAGAACAAACTCTTCAGTCGTTTACAA
>BJCO01569005.1:0-16916 GCA_018326465.1 Flaveria floridana
AAAATGGCCAACCTTGACGGACGAAATGACCCAGATTTTTCTATGCAGTTACACAGGCAACACAATCAGGTTGCACTGTTAAACTCTGAGAAAGATCCCCATTTCTTAGAGGTATGCCAATTCTTGGCCCTGTCTAACTACTTCACCTCCCTTACCATTGATCCTTCTCTCTATGAGGATCATTTGCTTCAATTCTGGAAGACCTGCCAAGAGGTCATTTTGGATAGGGAGAAGGCACTGTCTGCCACAGTGCAGGGAAGAACAGTGGTTCATCATCCGGTCATTATCAACACCCATCTTCAGCTGGATGATGAAGAAGGTGAGGTGTTCTTCCCAAAAAAAGCTGTCAACCATTCCTTTTGAGCAGATGGGTTGTGAAGGAGATTTCTCTATAAAGACCTTTAGGAAAGGGAAGGTCTCATCTAAGTGGAAGTATTTACTTCATGTGGTTATCCACAGCTTGTCTAACAAGCATGGAGGATGGGACCAAATTCCTAAAGATCTCTCCTTCATACTACATGGAATGGTTCAGGGGGTCAAGTTCAGGTATTCTCTATTTGTATATACAAATTTAATAGCAAACTTAGACTCCATAGAATATTGCATGTTTCCTAGATATGTTCAATACATTCTCAACTATGAACTAGGCTCACAGTTAAGGGAAACAGGTAATATTCTTAAATTGGGATAGATCAAGCCCGACATATTTAAAATCTTGAAGAAGCCAACTGTTGGCTTCTCAGGGGTAGAAACAGCCCTTGTCCCAAAAATGTTAGAGCTCATTGCTCAAGGTGACAACTTAGCAACACAAGCTAGTGTTGAACCCACACCTTCTACATCCCAACCATCAAAACAACCACAAATTACCCTCACCTACCAAATAAAACACAAACGAACCCTGCACAAGCTATTGAGTCTGTGCAGGCCCCCATATACTCACCTACATAGGAGGAAATAGATACTGGAGCTCCCACTTCCCTTAAGGAGCAAACCACTCCCATCACATCAAGAATCAGTACTGAGGTTCCTCATGCTCACCTGATGAGCTCATAAGCCCAACAGCCTTAAGCCTTCACTCTGAGTCTCAACACTCAAGTAAACAACCTTCAGGGGACAGCTACCATCCCCAGCCTTTAGATTTAAACCAACCATTACCCAACCTTAACTTCTATACTGATGAGGACTTAGATGCCAGTGAGTATCATGAGTCTTCCTACTACACCTCTCCTCAAAGGGAGATGAGTGCTCCTAGGTCATCTAAGTCTAGCCCACATCAGTCCTATCACCGAGGTGGATACTTCTGAACATGTTCAGGATATCCATATGGAAGAGGCTCTCACTTCAGCAATTGATTACATCATTCAAACCTCAACCATGGCAACTCAGCCCTTTGATACTTCAATTGAAGTTGTCACTGAGCAGAGGAAATCCAACAGCCAAGAACACCATGCTGGTGATGAGGAAGAGGACCTTGGTCCCATTCTCTCATCCCCAGTGATTCTTCTGATGAAGATAAGGGGAACTTGTGACTAATGGTGCAGACACTGTCCAAAAGATGCACCTATTTAGTCTCCAAGGTTAGTCATCTTGAATCTCAGGTGACTACCTTGCAACACAGGGTCAATGATCCGCAACTTGAGATATCTTATCTCAAGGAACAACTAGCTAGGAGACCCTTAAGAGAAAGTCAACCAGGAACACAAGAACATGTGGATGTAATTGACCTAACTCCTGGCTCCCCTGTGCAAGAGGGTGATGCTACCAAAAAGGGGGAGGAAGTCATTACAATCACAGAACCTTGGAGTTCCTCAGGGAGTATGGACATTGAGGACTCACCATCCTCACTTGGAGTTATGCATACTCAGCAACTTTCTCAAGTCCATATTGATGTGGATAGCATAGACTCAGTCATAAGGAGTCTATTTGAGAAAGGCATCCCAAGAGCAGTATTATCTACACCAACTCTAGCTCACACTTTTGGGTGGAGGTATGATACTGCTAGAAGAACTCTTACTCTTTAAAGAGTTCAACAAAGGAACACTACAGAGTTTAGCCTTAGACGAAGACAAAGGCAATCAGGCAATACCATCGGTCAACTAGATGTTATGGCAGACCCTGAGATTAGGTTCAAAGGGAAAACCTTGACTGAAGGCCCAGTGGTAGAACCTGAGAGCCCTATGTCACCACATACTGCTGTAGATGTTCAAACCCTTGATAAGACACCTGCTGGTGAAGGTGCATCTCAACCTCTCTCTGGCCAGATCTTGGAAGCTACACCAAGCAATGAAGGCCAAAGCTCTCTCCACCCTGAGTCATAAAGGTCTGTGAGTGACAAAAGGAAAAGGAAGTTAACTCCTGAGGTGATTGAGGAGGTAGAGAGAGTGAGGAAAAGGTAGCTAAGGGGAGAAATTTCCTCTGCTAGGTCTGTATGGCTCATGGAAAGTGCTATCAGGGCTGCCCCCAGACCAAATACTTAGGATGATGAGTTAAGGGTAGCCAGGATAAACTACTTGCAGACTAGGAACTATGATATTGATAATATCATTTCTCTCCCTTAGATGAGTTGAATGAACTGGCAAACATAGAACTATCAAAAGAGAGAAAGGAAGAAGAGGATGCAGAGCTTCTTTTGAAAATCAAAGAAGAAAGAAGAAGGAAGAGGCTCTATAAGCACATGCCTACTCTCTCACCAGTTCAAGAAACTCAGGAACAAGAGGATGTAGTACCACAAGAACCTCAGGTAGACAAAGAAAAAGATAGGATTAACATGATCAACTACCTGAGTGCCACAGGCCTCTATCCAGCTAATACACTTCTTCCCTTACCTTTTGACTACATTGAGTTTGAGTACCTCAAACAACTTGAACGTTATGTAGGCAAAGAAAGAAATATCACCAAAAGGAAGTTAAGGGAAGAAGCTGTAAAATCAAGAGCCATCATCCATAGGAATCTGAAGACGTCTGCTGACAGACAGAAGATGATGAGCTTCTTGAAGCTATATGGATTCTCTAGAAGGAGACTTGGTCCTATGTCTCTATCCACCATGGATGATCACATTAGGGTAATCAAGCAGAAGATCAAAAGAGGTGAACTTGTTGACTTACACTCCCCACCAAGTTAGGTCCCTCAGGAAGTAAAGGTTAAGGTTGAAACACCCAAGACAACACAACCTGAACCTCCTGCTGAATCTCAGCAAACATCCACTTCTGATCCATAACAGGGATCTGTCCCCTCTCAATCTGAACCTGTAAGAGAGGAAGACCTAACTGAGAAAGACAAAGAAGACCAATCAGGTGCTGCAGGCCAGTCTTCTCAGTTAAAGAGCTCAAAGAGGAGGAAAAGGATGATTTCCACACCAAAGTCAAAGAAAAAGAAGAAGGAAACATCGACCTCCAAACCTCAGGATGAGTCAGAACATCCTGAGGATGTGTAATAAGAGGATGCCCCACCAACTCCAATTCAAGCAGCTCCTCTGGTATCAGGCAGACCCATCTTATCTTGGACATACACCACCAATCCAGAAAGATGGCATGTCATAAGAGATCAAGGTATTGAACATGTCTACACATGGCAGGATATGTTCAATCTACCTCTGCATGATCTCTTTGACATGAGAAGATACTATGAGGGTCTGAGTGATCCTGACCATCTCATGAAGAAAGGGATGGTCATCATCATAATAAGGACTGTCAATATCTTGTGTCTTAAGGTGTTTTGGAAGCATCAGCCTAGGGGGAGTTTGTGAGGCTATTAGTAAGGCTGATACAACCCAAACACTTAAAGTCTTTCCTACATGCATTCACATGTAAACTGAAGTGGAATGCTTCAGAGGATTCACACTTACTTGGAAATTATTCTAAGTGTGAAATCTTCCGAATCCAAGACCAATATCTTCCAAATCCAAAAGATGAAGTCTTCCGAAGCTTCAAGGACAAAGTCTTCCGAAGACAACCATTAAAGACAGATTTCTTCTAAAGACTTTTATATTACATGCATTATTTGATGTACTTTTTACCTAAAGCTGAACCACTTTCCGCTGCCACTCTGATATGTCACCAACCTTTTCATGAGTTGGTGAAAAGGTCCATGCTTTTGGTAAACTGTACATTGAGGTATTGAGTCTATAACTTTCCACTTTATGTGTTTTATCCTTTTTGTAATATATTAGGATGTGAGCTATGGCATGTCATAGTTGCTAGTCAAAAGGCAATCTGCCTTTTGACTCTACATGGATTTTATTGTCTAGTTCATGTATCCAGCTGGCCTTTAAAGTATGGCCGACTGTAGGCTTTGGTATAAGTATTTTCTGGTCCTTGTAACTAAGTAAGTTTTGAGTTGAACTTTGTAAACCACTTTGTAAGGAACTAAAAGATCAATATACTTTAACCTTGAAAACCAACTGCTGGTGTATTGCTCTAGTCTTCTGTCTCATTTTTACATCTTGTGTTTCTAAGTTCTCTAAACTCATTTCTTATCAGTTCCCCATTTGAATTGTTAAGTGTTGAAATACACTCTCCTCTTTGTGTTGTTGTGTTGTACAAGTGCATAACCCCTTCACCTGGTCCTACATATATATATAGTGGATAAATGTACATCCGCTGTGTATACAGTGTTTTGTCCGTTGTGTAAAAATTTTAATCATTTTGGTTATCCGTTGTGATTACAGTGTTCGGTGTGGACACAGTGACCGTTGTACAATTTTTGTCTGTACGCTATGGACCCTATTGTGTGTGTACTGTTCACAAAGCAGATGAACAATTTTGTTCATACGTTGTGCAATTTACTTGTGTACTGTTCAAAAAGCAGATGAACAATTTTGTACATGCGCTGTGCAATTTACTTGTGCACTGTTCACAAAGCAGATGAACAATTTTGTTCATATGCTGTGCATTTTACTTATACATTGTTCATACAGCGGATGAACACTATTGTTCATTCGCTGTGCATGACTTCATTTATTTTTGAGTGACTGTTTCCACATCGAATGAACAATTTGCTCATGCACTGTAGACACTTGAATGCTTTGTTTGATATGCTCGCAGCGGATGAACAAATGTTCATACGCTGTAAACACTATTTGATTTGTTTGATACGTTCACAGCGGATGAACAAATGTTCATACGCTGTAAACACTTGTATGATTTCCTCATAGCAGATGAACAATTTTGTTCATGCGCTGTGGAGTACTTTGACTGAATGATTTTCACAACGGATGAATAATTTTGTTCATGCGGTATATGTACAGTTGTCAAAATATTTGATTTGAAGGAATTTTGTATTGGTTTTGTTCACAGCGGATGAACCTTTTTCTCATCCGCTGTATGAACAGTTGTGAAAATTATCAAAAATTTTAAGAAACTTTTGAATGTTGTGATTGTTTGATCTGTTTGAAAATTTATATTTTCAAATTAATTTTGAATATTTTCAAAATCTTTACATGTATGTTAAAATATTGAATTTTAACACTTCAATATATGGATGATTTGATATCACTCTGAAGCAATATTGTGCAATAAAATAAACAAATAAATATAATATCTGTCAATATGTTGTTTGTTAGTGTTGGCTTGACTTTTGGCTTTGTATAATTTTTTTTATGTTTTAAAATGTATGATAAACTGTATGTTAATGCATAATTCTGCTGCCTTTGATAATCCTATGTTAAATTTGTCCCCTTAAATTTTTCCATATTTAAAAGAATTTGACAAAAATTTATATATGTTTAATTTGAAATTATCAAAGTCCAATTATTTGTTTAAGAGTGATTTACTTGTGATGTATAAAGAATTTTATCCTTTGTTTACTTAAAATTCATGTTTAATCATAAAACACATGAATCATGTGCACATACCATGAGATCATACTAGTCTATAGTTCTTCACTGAGTTGTTTGTTTGATGTTGAAGAATAGATATAGACAAGTACAATGTTGATTATAGATATAATGATCCACTTAAACTCAAGCATGGTATTAATGGTTGGTTTAAACATTGAGTGATTATCATGTTATGGGTTGATTGACATGAGTTGTGTGTACCCCGCATCCGATTGTATGATATGTATGATTTTCCTTAAGATAAGCTAAAAAGTAATTTCAATAATTAAGACCTAGCTACTTAGGATGATAAATGCTCAATTATTTTCTTGAGTGATGTTTATTGGGTGATCTACTTTGGGATTCTTTTGCACTTCACTTTGGAAGCTAGTCATAAAGACATTATTGATTGATCATCCTTATAAAACGTGTTCCACATTGGGAATCTTTTATGGGTCAAGATTAAGACCATTCAGGTTTGTGTTCAGCATAACAAACACTGTCTTAATGTACACCAGGTCTATGATTATCATAACAGAGGAGACACTTAAAATGAGAAATTTATAATCTGTTTCACTTAGTGTATTGAAGTTAGATTTCAAGCTATCTATGTTAAAGAAATCAATACTTACCATAAACCAAGTTGTGTTGTTGACCATACAATAATGAGAATTTAGTTCTTCACTGTTGTATCTGATGTTAGGTGCCCCATGCTTAGCCTATCCACATATCAAACAAGGTGTCATCATTCTTTATTAGTGGAAAAAGACTCAAGTGAAGAGCTATGCTAATGTATTATCATTTCTCATGAAGTGTATATGTGATTCAATGTTATAAATGATTAGTTTGCATGTTATCTTGATTTTGAAAAAGATATAAGTGGGACAATTGTTTTGGACTTTGACAAAATCAAGACTGTTTGATTTTAATGTTTGAAAACATTAATTTGTTGTTTCATAGTTGATCATACCAAGTTATTGAACCAGAAATTCAAATCTAGTTGAATCAAATGATTTTGTAAAAAGATCAGCCAATTAATTGTCTATATGAACTTTGATCAACTGGATCAGACCCTTTTCTGAGTAATCTCTTAGAAAATGATATCTGATCTCTATGTGTTTCGTTTTTGAATGTTGAACAGGATTGTCTGTTATAAACATTGCTATAGAATGGTCAATATGTATGGGCGTTTTAAGAAAATTAAAGCAATAGTCAAGCATTTGGTTTTGAATCCATAACACTTGAGAACAGCATGCAGAAGCAGCTATGTATTCTGCTTTAGCTATTGACACAGAGACATTTGTTTGTTTCTTGCACTACCAGGAGGTCAATCTTGATCCAAGAAACTGACAGCCACCACTGGTTGATTTTCTATTGTTATTGCATCCCCCGTAATCACTGTCTATATATGCATATAAAGAGAATTCTCCTTCTTCTGGGTACCGCAAACCAGGTGCTGGTTTGTCATTTAGATATTTGAAAATTCTCTTTACAGCATTGATGTGTGATTCCTTTGGAGCTGCTTGATATCTAGCACACATGCATACTGCATACATGATATCTGGTCAGCTTGCTGTAAGGTACATCAGAGAACCTGTCATTGATCTATAAAGTTTCTTATCAACTAATGTTCCTTTTGGATCTGGGCCAAACTTCAATCCAGTTACAAATGGTGTTTTGCTTGATGTGCAATCTGCCATGTTATATTTCTTGAGAATCTGATGTAGATACTTGTTTTGGTTGATAAAAATCCCATCTTGTGATTGATGAACTTGTAGTCCAAGGAAGAATGTGAGTTCTCCCATTGAGCTCATCTGGAATTCTGATTGCATAAGAGCTTCAAACTCTTTGCAAAGTTGTGTGTTTGTGGATCCAAAAATGATGTCATCCATATAGACGTGAACCACTAACAAGTCTTGTCATTTCTTCTTTAAGAACAATGTCTAGTCTATTTTCCCTTGGGTATACCTATTCTGTAGTAGAAACTTTGATAAAGTCTCATACCACTTCCTAGGTGCTTGATAAAGACCATATAGAGCCTTAACCAACTTGTAGACTCTATAAGGAAATTCTGGGTCTTTAAAAATGGTGGTTGAGCAACATATACCTCTTTATCTATATTTCCATAAAGGAATGCACATATTACAACCATTTGAAAGACAGTGATGTTTTTAGATGAGGCATATGCAAGGAACACTCGGATGGTTTCCAGTCTAGCTACTAGAGCAAAGACATCAACATAATCAATGCCTTCATCCTGAGTATATCTCCTTTTGTACCTGTAACATCAAAATAAGTTGTGTCAAATGATTTTGTTGATGAATCAATGTCAAATAACCAGTTTGATCCAATGATTTTCTTTGTGAAAGAGTGTTCATTAAAAATAATATCAGTTGTTTCTTCCATAATATTAAGTCTTGGATAGTATACTCTGTAGACTTTTGAGCTTCCAGAGTATCCAACAAAGAATCCGTCATATGCTTTTGGAGTAAATTTGGATAATTGTTCTCTGGTGTTTATGATTGAAACAGAACATCCAAATGCTTTAAGCAATCCAATGAAAGGTTTTCTTTTAAACAATAATTCATATGGAGTTTTTGTATGTAATTTGATTGTTAATGTTCTGTTTTGAATGTAACAAGTTGTCTTGATTGCTTTAGCCTAGAAAGATATGGGCTATAGAGAATAAACAAGCATTGATCTGGCTGCTTCTATCAATGTTCTGTTTCTCCTTTCAGCTACTCTATTTTGCTGAGGAGTTCTTGCTACACTGAACTGATGAATTATTCCTTTTTCTGCACAAAAGAAGAAATAGATTCATTCTTGAATTCAGTACCATTATCACTTCTTAAACATTTAACTTTAAGATCCAATTGATTCTCAATCTTAGTGATAAATGTTTTGAGTATGTCTGGTGCTTCTGACTTGTGTAGTAGAAAGAAAACCTAAGAAAATCTAGAGTAATCATCTACTATAACAAGACAATATTTCTACTTTCCTATGCTTAGGATGTTTGTTGGGCCAAAAAGGTCCTTGTGAAGCAATTTGAGTGGTGTGTTGTTAGAGTTTATCAATTTTGACTTATGAGACACTCAATATTGTTTGCCTTTGAGACATGAAGTGCAGTGGTCTATACAGAAGAATTCTTTTTATGGTAAACCTATTACTAAGTCACCTTTAACAAGTTGATTCATTCTGTTATAATTAGAGTGTATCTTCTAATGCTTTTGATAATAAAAATGTTTCAGGAGTGGTTGTAGAAACAGTGTTCATATCAACAATGTATGTGTTGCTGTGACGTGGAGTTTCCAAAAGGATACAATCTTCTAGTATTTGACAACTTGTCTTGAGGATGTAGCAGTTGTTAGAGTCAAATAAGGTGGAATATCCCTTATCATAGATTTGAGATACACTTAGAAGATTTACTGAAGGTTGGAGCAATAGTTGACATTTTCAAAGCTAATCAAACCATTTATTACTGTTCCTTCACCAGTTATCTTTCCACCTGTCTTATCACCGCCAAAGGCTACATTTCCTCCATGTTTGCTCTTAAAATCCTGAAGGAGGGAACAATTTCCTATCATATGTAGGGAGCATCTATTGTCAACATACCAGATGTTTTCAGGCCTTCTTTGATGTCCCTGAGAAAACACAGAAATCAGTTAGATGGTGCAACCCAAGCCAAGATGGTCTTGGGTTTTCCTTCTTTTCCAACAACACATATTTCTTCCAAGAAAACATTGTCTGTTACTTTAGGAGCCCTAGGTACACTATATTTCCTTTGGTTGGTCTTAGCTCTATTAGGACAAGTGCTTTGAGCTCTTCTCTTTTATGAGCTATTGTCTTGGTTTTGTCTGATTTGCGACTTATGTCTCCTTGATGAGTTTTGAAAATTGTCATAAAATGATTTGTCATTATTTAAAACAATTTTCTAATGAGGAATAGGTCTTTGTACTCCTACTTTGCTCTGTTTAGGAGCAACTGTTTGTTTCTTGAATGATTTTTCACCCTGAGCTTGTTTGTTTTGCTTCTTGTTCTTCTTATTGAAGTAACAATTTGCAGTGCTGTGATTGTTCCTTTCACAAATAGAGCAATAATTATGAAAATAACATGTTTCAGTACTGTGATTGTTCATGTTATAGTACTTATATTTTCCATATCTGCACTTTCAGTTGAATGGGTGTATTGATCATACCACTCATAGTATGGCAAAGTTATGTTTGTTTGTTTATTCATCACCTTTGGTTTCAAATTTGAATTGGAAGGAATTTCAAAAATGACTATTGTTTGTTTTGGATGCATAGGGACTTTACCTTTCCCTTTGTTTGTTTGTTTACAAGAACTAGTGGAAGGCACAACCTTTCTTCCACCTGAACAAATGTCAAATCCTTGTGATTGTTTGTTTGGAATATCAGCCATACTTGAAACCTTTTGAGTTTCAGTAAATGGCTGATCTGAATCCTCATCCAGAAGATCAATGTCATCATCACTTGTTACATTTTCATATTCATTATTTTCACCTTGATAGAAATCTATAGGTTTAATTTGTGGTGAAGCTTGACTTTTAACAAATTTTATCAAAGGTGTTTTTGCTGTTAATGATGATTTTGATGAAGTTGACGATGATGGTTTTGAATCATCTGTTCTGTCATGTAGGTCAAGTGACTCACCTTGTTGTTAGTCATTGAATCAGGTAAAGGAATATAGTTATCATTGTATGGTGGATTTACTTTGTTATATCCTAAACCTGATGGGTCTTTAAAAGCCCATTGTTGTGCAAGAAGTTTTCAAACTTCTTGTTACTTGCCTAAAACTTCTGAAGTTTCACTTCAGTTTCAGCCAGTATGTTTTAGATTAAGTCAATGATACAGAGAGTTGCTCAATTTGAGCTGCAAGTGTTAGCTTTTCAGACATTAATTTGTCCAAATCATTTTGTAATGAAAGTATTTTGATGCCATATTGTTTTTGTTCTGACTTAGGACTTTCATTTAAAATGTTTATTTCAATTACTTTCTTTGAAAGCTTATCTGCATGTTCTTTGTATCTATTGACTTCATCTATGCATGCTTGTGTGCAGAGGTTGTCCTTTAACTCTTTTAGGATTTCTGAAATTTTGTTTTCAATGTCTACCATGAGGGCATGATCTGGAGATTGAATTTCAGCTTCATACATGCTCCAGTCACATTCACCATTCTTCTTAATGATCATGGCTGATGATTGGGATTGCTGATTTGGAATATATTGTGTGATTTATGGTGGGGTTGGTGCAGCAGGGATACTGATTGGATGTGGGATCTGTCTGTTTGAATGGAAGTTGATTGATGCTTGTGTTTTATTGTTGTTTCTGTCAACTCTTGGTTGTTGGCATTCTCTTGAAAAATGTCCATATAGTTGACAATTGTAGCATCTAACCTTGGTTTTATCAAAACCAGTCTTTGTTTTCTTGTCCATGCTCAGCCCTCTGTTTCTTTGTAGAAACCTTTTTGATCTATATGCAATCATTGCCATAGACCACTGAAGATCTATTTCTTCAACCATTTCTGGTGGAAGTTCCTCCAAATCTTGTTGAATGATCTGAGAGGGTGTGAGATTTGCACCTAAATAAGCTTTAAAACTAGTTGAAAACGTGGCATAAGCTGCCTTCTGCTCTTCACTTTGAAGAATGATAGTGAGAGCATCAATATGCTTATCAAACTTGTGTATGTTTTGATGCTTTGTCTGTTGTTGCTTGCTTGAGCTTGAAGCATGATGATGTTGATTATGTTTGCTTTGAGGAGTTGTTTCATGAGAAGCATGAACACCACTCTTCTTAGACTTTTGTATGTTGTTGGATGAATCTGGTGCAGAGAAGAATGATGTCTCACTAGTGTCTAAGAATTCTTCATCTTCATCTTCACCAGTGCTTGTGAAGAAAGCATTGTCTGTATGTTATAGTTTTTTGAACTTGTATGCTTCTACATGTCTAATAGTGTTGTTGTTTCTGGACTTTTCGTCTAACTCTAGTGCCTCCACCTTAGCCACCAGAGAATCTAATGATAGTGCTCCCAGATCTAATGTTGCTTTCATGAGTGACACTGATTGAGTCCAACTCTCAGGCATGGTATGCAACATCTTTTGTTTATTTCAGCAGATTCGTATTTGAGACCATAAACAATCATCTCATTTATCAATTGTACGAATATGTGAAGTTGTTGGGGAATAGATTCTCCCTGATCGTGATGGAAAGTTTCATACTGTGTCTGTAGTTTTTCTTTCTTGCTTTCTCTTATTTCATCACTACCTTCACACATTATGTGAAGAACTTTCCACAGTTCATTGGCTGTTTTAAAATTCTCAACCCGTGTTAAGATTCCAAATGGCAATGTCATTGCCAGAATATTATATGCTTTCATGTCTGTTTTCACCTTCTTTAGTTCATCACCAGCCACGTTCTTCAGACTTACTGGTTTTTGTGTGTTGTAGCCTGGACCCAGGTTCACTGGAATGTAAGGTCCTTCTGTTATGGAAGTCCACAAATTTGGGTATTGAAAGATAATCCAGTTACGAAACATTATCTTCCATTGCTTGAAATCTGCTTTGTTTTTCAGTCCAGGTGGTTTGAAACTACTGTTGGTTCCTGAAAGTTCATCAGACATGTTTGTTTGATTTTAACTTAAAATTAAGTTAACCTGATTGTTTTAAATTTTAATCCGATGTTAAAATTTAATTAATCCTAATTTGTCTCTAGGATTTGTTTGATAAATTGATAAACTAATTAATTTTAATAGTTTACGAAATAAAGGAATTAATTAATTATTTAATTAATGTCTGATGATTTGTTTCTTTTTTGTCACGGTTGACAAGATGGATTTTAGAAAGAATGATGTTGTTTTTTGTTATTTTCCTAAAGTCAAGATTCTCTTTTTACACAAAACCCTAAAAACAACAATTTGTCTCTTGTTTGTTAACTTTTTAGATGAAAAAGTTTGTTTTAAAAACTTTTTGCCCAAGACAAAATTTTGCTGATGAATGTTCGAGAACAAAAGCAAAATTCCCGTGAATTGTGTACAAAAACACTAGGGTTTTTAAGGTTTTTGTTTGATGATTATGCAAAATATTCAATCCAGTGATTGAATTTTGAATAAAAAGTGTTTCTAGTGAGGTTGTCGCTATATTATGGTGATAATGAACACTCTAATGAATTTAGAATATTCAATAAATGCAGTGGATTCAAGGAAAAACACAAGAACAGTGTCAAAAACCCTAAAACTCCGATTAGGGTTTTCACACTTTTAAGAGTTCTTCAACTTGAAAACCTTCTGTTTGATGATGTTTTGGACAATGATAAACAATGCCCATGTATCGTTATATCAAATAATCCACAGAAAACTTGTTTGTTTGAAATCTCAATCTATAAAATCAAAAACACTTCTTCAAAATGCATAAATAGATTAAAAAATCATGTTTATTTCCATTCAATGAATGTTATGAGTAGAAGAAGATGAGTTTTGATGTTTGAACAGATTGTAGAATGTGTGTTTTGAAGCTAATGAACCACTGAAATCATGTTTGATGATTGAGAGGATCGAAATCAATGTTTGATTGAGCCATGGCTCTGATACCACCTGATGAAAATTAACTTAGTCAAGCATATTGAACATGAACTTTGAAAGAACAATATTCCATATGACGAGGTTGATTTCTCTAAAGATCTTTGCAAATCTCTCACAAATTAACAAACACTAACCATAGTGGTGAAACCCATGATTAGTGTGTATGATTTCAGCGTGTTTATGTGTGTGTTTATGTGTGTATGTTGTGTATTAGAATGCACAAGAATAAAGCTGCTTGTTTGATTGACAATTCGTTCAAAAGCTTACAAAGGATTAGGGTATAGTTCTATTTATAGCCTATACACAAAAGCTATATACAATTACTAATCTACCTTTATGTAAATAAAAATTACATAAAAATAATCCTAATTATCTAAGTCATCCACTATGGGAATAAATTATCCGCTGTGGAGAAGCTATTCATCCGCTGTAAGAGCAGTTTGTTTATCCGCTGTGGTGAATTTATTCATCCGCTGTGGGAATAGCTCATTTGCTGTGGAGGTCATCCGCTGTGGGAAGTTGTTCTTCATCCGCTATGGGAAAAGAACTCTTCATCCGCTGTGAAGCTCTTCATCCGCTGTGGGAGTAGAGGCTTCATCCGCTGTGTGAACATATTCTTCATCCACTGTAGAACTTCTTCATCCGCATTAGAATATCTTCATCCGCATTGGACTTCTTCATCCACTGTAGAATATCTTTATCTACAAATCTGAAAAAATGAAATTTACATAAATGCTAGTGATTATTATGAATGTTAATGATGTTAATGTATTTCTAATGTACGATTTGTATGTTAAAACACAATTGGTTGATTGTTTGATAATGGCAAGTATCATACTTTCTTGCATTAATTCTTAATGCACTTTGTTAAGTCCAACAGGTTCATAGTTGATCATACCAAGTGACTGAACTAAAAATTTAAATCTGGTTGAATCAAATTTAGGAAAGAGGTCAGCCAACTGGTTGTCTGTATGGACATTGATCAACTTTATCAGACGCTTTTTTGAACAATCTCTCAGAAAGTTATATATGATATGTGTTTTGTTTTGGAATGTTGAATTGGATTGTCAGTTATAAACATGGCAGCAGTATTGTAAGGCCCCGTTCCCGGGACGCTTACGGTTGGTCATTCATCGCACATAAATCACACATTTATTTAATGACAGCTTTTGCAAAACAACACAATGTACTTAACTATTATAAAATATCATAATTTGCATTACATCACAAAAAAATCATTGTTATACAAATGGATGTCATTATAAAAATTACAAGTAGTTGCCCCGTGCCATCTTCAGCAACAATCACCTGCGAACTGGAAAATGAATAAAAGTAAGCGTTGCTGAGTCAGTCCTAGTTTTATAAAAACTTAACATACTTTACTTTCGTTAAAACCTTTCATTACTTTCATACGCGATCATGCATCATACGTACAAATAGATAATATCATTAATATCTTCCATTATCATTTATTATCCTTCATTCAATGTACGTCATCATTCGTTGGTTAACTTACGTTCATTCATCATCGTATGTCATCATTATCATTATTTATCTTCCTTACCATACTTCACGTACATTCATCTTTATCTTCCTTACGTTCCGGGCCAATGCCACTGGTTATACCCCACCATCATGCATAAAGCGGGTACTGGGTTGAAGTCTATAAATAGACTCCTATACATTGTGCCCGGTGGCCTGACCACAGTACCGGGATAAATTCATTCGGACCAATGCCATGTGCTATACAACATCGTCATGCATAAAGCGGGTAGTAGGTCGAAGTCTATAAATAGACTCCCATACATTGTGCTCGGTGGCCAAACCACAATACCGGGGTAAGTGGCAAATATCCCATACGTATGGTCAATCACAAGGATTAGAGCCTAGTGTGCATCCTTTCGGGGTAGCAAACCCACACACAATTGAGCTAACACCTTTCATTGGGTGTGAACCTACATACATTGCTTGCATGACTTTTCTTACATCCGTTCATTCATTATTGCATGCATTCCTTCTTTCTTTATGTTCCACATATCATTAACATTAACTTCCGCTCTACCTTACAAAATACTTCACGTTCATTTCATACTCATAATACGTGGTCACGGAATAATACATAATAAGGAAAATAAGGAAACATATCATACATAAGTACAACATTGTCACACATAATCATACATAACATACATCATGCATCATTCATTCACATACACAAGCACATGCACAACAAGTACAAGTCATCATAGAACATTACCGACCCTCTGCGGAACACCGGTGGTTCAGGGGCGGCAGACCCTGACAGCAGGGTCCTAGGGGCCACAACCCCTAGTGGGGTACAAGGGGCAACGCCCCTGGTTGAATTTGGCTAAGTGTCCCAAACGCCTAGATTGCCCTTGTGCCCAGGCACTCATGTGCCTACGTTGTACCCATGCGCCTAGAATTTTGCCAGAATGACTAAGTGTTGGGCTATGCTCCCCAATAGTGCCCATGCACCTAGAACCTTTCCCATGCGCCTAACTGGTATAACACATTTTGTTATAGAAAAATCGATCTTCTTGTTAAAACCAATTAAAATCTTGGTCATTTAAATCATATATTTAGTATGAACTTCTAGCCCCAAAAATTCAGAAAAAAATATTTCCAAGTCTTAGGCGCATGAGCACTATGCAGGCGCATGGCCTTCTAGGCACATGGGAACACTTAGGCGCATGGGAAACGTTCTGGGCGCATGGGCACTATTGGGGCACATAGCCCAACACTTAGTCATTCTGGCAAAATTATAGGCTCATGGGCATTATGCAGGCGCATGAGTTCCTGGGCGCATGGGCAATCTAGGCGTTTGGGACACAGCCAAATTCAGCCTATCCTAGGCGCATGAGCACAATTTGGGCATATGGGTTCAGGCGCATGGGACTTAGGCACAAAAGCATCTAACTTTAACTAGCCATCACAATTTCAGTCCCAAGTTTAATTCTAACATGTTCTAAGCTTCATTCTTACACTCTAAGCATCGTAATAAGAACATGGCATCATCATAACTTCATAAACACCCATATCATAAGCTCACCCACATTCACACACACACACATAGATATACGGGTGAAAACCCATTTTTATAAAAACATTCATACATGCATTTCCAGCCCCAAAATCGTATAAAACATGTAAAAAGGGGGTTCTAGAACCCACCTTATGCAACTTTGATTATGACTTCTTCAAACCTGTTTGCTATGAGCTCAAGCACCTAAAAACCCCCCAAAACACATAACCTAACACACGAACACATATAAGCAAATAACAAACGCTAAATCCAGCCAAGAACAACTTAAAAACACCAAGTCTTACCTTAAATTCAGCTTCTTCTTGTTCTTCTTCTTCAAATTCCGAATTCTTCCATTTCTCTCTCTAAAATCCCGAATGAAATGAAGTGTGCAGACAACATGGGCGGCCATGCCACCTTTTGTATAAAATTATTATAAATTTTGTACTTTTGACATATTTAACCC